>ML278143.1:514-26979 GCA_005239495.1 Nicotiana undulata
TGTCGCAAGAACACTATGGACTCTAGCCAGAACTCGCACTTGGAGAACTTAGCATATAGCTCCTATTCTCGCATGGTCTGAAGCACTACTCGCAAATGCTGCTCATGCTCACCCAAGCTCCGCGAATAAATCAAAATATCATCAATGAAAACAATAACGAACGAGTCAATATAAGGCCTGAATACCCTATTCATCAAATCCATAAAAGCTGCTGGGGCATTAGTCAAGCCAAAAGACATCACCAAGAACTCATAGTGACCATATCTGGTGCGGAATGCAGTCTTCGGAACATCAGAAGTCCGAATCCTCAACTGGTGATACCCCGATCTCAAGTCAATCTTGGAGAACACACGCGCACCCTGAAGCTGATCAAATAAATCATCAATGCGAGGCAGAGGATACTTATTCTTGATAGTTACCTTGTTCAGCTGGCGATAGTCAATACACATACGCAAAGACCCATCTTTCTTTTTCACGAAAAGCACAGGAGCACCCCAAGGCGACACACTAGGCCTGATGAAACCCTTGGCCAATAACTCCTCTAGCTGCTCCTTCAACTCCTTTAGCTCTTTAGGAGCCATACGATAAGGAGGAATAGATATAGGCTGAGTATCTGGTGCTAGATCAATGCAGAAATCAATATCCCGGTCTGGAGGCATGCCTGGAAGATCTGAGGGAAACACATCCGGAAACTCACGAACGACAAGTACTGAATCAATAGTAGGAGACTCGGTGGTAGTGTCCCGGACATAAAAAAAAATAGGCTAGACACCCTTTCCCGACCATGTGTCGAGCCTTTATGAAAGAAATAACTCGGCTGAAAGCACTAGATGAAGCACCTCTCCACCCTAGCCTCGGCGACTCGGGCATGGCTAACATAACGGTCTTGGCATGGCAATCCAAGACGGCATGATGAGGGGATAGCCAATCCATGCCCAAAATAAACTCAAAATCAACCATATCAAGCAATAATAAGTCGGCTCTAGTCTCAAAATCACAGAAAGTAACCACACAAGCCCGGTAGACCCAGTCAACCACCACAAAGTCGCCCACAGAAGTGGTTACATACAAAGGAGATCCCAAGGACTCATACACAATATCCAGAGAATGAGCAAATAAAGCTGAAACATAAGAGTATGTAGACCCCGGATCAAATAACACTGAAGCCTCCCTACCGCAGACTGAAATGGTACCTGTAATCACCGCATCTGAAGCTACTGCATCTGCCCTAGCTGGGATGGCATATAAATGTGCTGGGGCGCCTGATGGCTGAGCTCCCCCAGATCGAGCTGGAGCTGAATGACCTTTACCCGGCTGGCCTCTCCCTCTGGGACGACCCCTACCAATCTGACCTCCACCCCTCGGTGGTCGAGCTGATGGTGCTGGGACCCTGGGCTGATGGCTCTGCTGCACTGCCTTGCCCCTATAATGGGGGAAAACTCTCCTCATGTGGCCCATGTCTCCACACACATAATACCTCACCTGGGACATATCCTGGTGACCCGAGGACTGAGAACCCTGAATGGCTGGAGTGACATCCGGCATGGCACTGAACTGCGGCCTGACTGGAGCCACCCTGGTAGGTATTGAAGGTGCTGTATAGGAAGACCAGCTGGACTGGCCGCTAGCAACCTGACCCCTGACCCTGCCTGATGTACCTCTGAAGTCCCCGGTGAATCTAGCTCTCTTGTCATGTTGTCCCTGCTGCCCTGACTGGCCCTGACTCCTGTGCCTGATACGATAGCCCTCTATACGATGAGCTATTTCAACCACTGTCTGAAATGGAGTGCCCATCTCCACCCTTCTAGCTAAAGAAATCCTGATGCCAGGATGCAAACCTGCTACAAATCGACGAACTCTCTCTCCATCTGTAGGTAGTATCATGATGGCATGACGAGACAGCTCTGAAAATCTGGCCTCATAATCTGTCGCTGACAAGTGCCCCTGCTTCAGTCTCTCGAACTGAGCTCGCAAGTCTTCCCTCTTAGATGGAGGAATGTATCTATCCAGGAATAGCTGGGAGAACTGATCCCATGTGACTGGCGGAGAACCGGCTGGCCTGCCTAGCAAATACGACTGCCACTACCGACGAGCTCTGCCCTTAAACTGGAAGGAAGTGAAATCAACTCCGTGAGACTCCAATATACCCATGTTGTGCATTCTGTCCCAGCACCTCTCTAGAAAGTCCTGGGCATCCTCTCCCTTCTCACCCCCGAAGACGGAGGGTGTAGCTACGTCCATCTACCCAATAACTTATGCTGATCCCCTCTCGGAACTGGCCTGGATCCGGATGCCTCTAACCCAAGCTGAGCTCTAACAACCGGTGGAATATCTGGAGTGTGATGTGATCCTGTAGTCTGAGCTGTAGGGGTCGGAATTCCCCCTCCTACCTGAGAGGTGGCAGGATCTGATGGAAGGATGCCTGCCTGCGACATCGTGTCCATGAATCTCAGCATGCGGCCCATGACCTCCTGGAAGCCTGATGCCGTCATAAAGTCAACTGGAGGTGGTGCTACTGGAGGCAGCTCCTCCTGCTCATCAATGTACTGATCATCCACTGGTGCAGCTGGTGTAGCTCTGGGATGCCCTCGCCCCCTCCTACCAGTAGGAGCTCTACCCCGGGTTCCTCGACCTCGTCCTCGAGAGGAAGGGGTAGCAGCCTCCCCAGAATCTGGATCATGAAAAGTACGCGTTCTCACCATCTGTGAGAGAATAGAAGGACAAATTGAGTATAAGGCCAACTGCACGATAGATTCTGAACAAAAACAGTTTCCTAATACTCTATAGCCTCCCGAAGATAAGTACAGACGTCTCCGTACCGATCCGCAGGACTCTACTGAGTTTTCCCATGACTTGTGAGACTATGTGAACCTAAGCGCTTTGATACCAAGGTGTCACGACCTAAAACCTGGTTCAGGTCGTGATGGCACCTAACGGCGAGGTTAGGCAAGCCAACATATAAATCCCCAGGAGTTACTACCCTAGAACTCGTTCATTCCAGTTATTTACAATTTATAACAAATGAAATCCGTAATGTAGCAGCGATATGAGGTAAGGCCGTAGATACAAGTTGAACCACAGCTAGGCCAAATATGTACAACTCCGAATCCCAACATAACTACAACAATTGTGTGCCAGGACTAGTGTCACAATGTCAACGGGCGGCTACATAAATACCACAACTGAAATATATATATACAAAAATATACAAGCCTCAGTCTGGAACAAAAGACTGAGCAAAATGAAACTAGAAGGCTCCAGAGGTGCTGTCAGGATGACGCCAAGAAGACAGCTCACCGTATGGAGCGACACCGCGATCAGTATCTATCAGCAGACGGACGACCAGACGGACCAGCCTCAACACCTGCACAATCAAGTGCAGAAAAGAAAAGAAAGTGCAGCATGAGTACATATAAACAAATATGTACCCAGTGAGTATCCCGTCTAAACTCGTAAAGAGTAGTGACGAGAGGTAGAATATATACTCACTAAGGTCCAGTACATAATAAAATAAGGTACACGCCGAGCAATAAATCATGTGAGAAAATACATCAAGTATATGGGCATGTAATCAACAAACATGTAACTAATCTCAAACATAACCTTTCTTTGTAAGCTGATCATATGTATCACTTGTTTTCTTTCTCATTATTTGAAATGTCTTATCTTATTATCTCAATTGTTCACTTTCTAGTACTCAATATCGTTTCTCAACTTACCATCGTACGATCCCAACTCAATGCAAATGCATGAATATATATATATATATATATATATAACCGACATAGACAAGACTATCGGCCAAAGTCATAAGGGTGGGTCATAAGGACTGACTCGGTCATAAAGCTCCACACGCTCGCGAATCATACCTGCGACTCATTCGCTGACTCGATATCTCCACACTCGCGGATCAAACCTGCGACTCCTGGGCCAATATCTCTCCCCGCTCGCGAATCATACCAGTGACTCGGGGGCAAATGACATAAATATATATACTCTCCCGATCACGAATCATACCTGTGACTCGGGGCCAATGATGTAAAGTAAAACCCTCCCCGATCACGAATCATACCTGTGACTCGGGGGCCGATAAAAATAGTAGTATAATTCTTCCCTGATCACGAATCAAACCTGTGACTCAGGGGCTGGTAAAATAAGTCGGATTTCTCCCTTATCACGAATCAAACCTGTGACTCAGGGGTTGGTAAAATAAGTATGATTTCTCCCTGATCACGAATCAAACCTGTGACTTAGGGGCTGATGAAAATAAGTGTAATTCCTCCCTGATCACGAATCAAACCTGTGACTCAGGGGCCAGTAATGAAAATATAAGTTCTCCCTAATCATGAATCATACCTGTGACTCGGGGGCCGTGAATGCATGAATGTATATATATGTGTATATGTAGACACCATGGTACCGACTCATCAACGCTCAACGGGATCGGATGTTCGCATCTCTCTTGATAGTCAAAGTTAGGATTTTATATAATATTATCCTCTTTTCTCATAATATCACCATGGTGGAATAATTCAAGTATAGGAAGGATTTACAATCACCTTCATTTTTGCTCAATAGCTCAAGATCAAGATTTATCTCATTTACTCCGTTTTCTTTATCAATTATATCAGGATGAATACAATTAATCAATTGATGAAATTCATCATTCTTATCTGAATAATATGTACATTTAACTCAAAGCTATCATAGCTCCATTTCATCATATATTGGCAAATAACTTGTACAAGGCATCAGATAATATCAAACAAACAACTAGAACATGCTCGTGGGTCCTGCGGCTACCCAACATACAGTATAGATGCCACGCACGGACTCTCATCACGTGGTACGCACGCAGACCCCTCAACAATCACAATTAGCAACAAGGAGCCTAGGGGACGTTTCCCCCTTACAAAGTTTGGAAAGGAGACCCACCTGGACAAGTACTCCTCCGGTCAACGGACCAACCCGGTGAGTCAAATTTACCACCTCATTTTTTGAGGAAATGGAGGGCTAGGACTAGGAATTGGTGGAGGAGCTTTTGGGGTCTCCTTCGCCTTTTCCACTGCTTTCCCTTTCTTTTCCCTCTGAATCTCATCCTCTGAGGGAGCCTTTTCAACTTCCACTACTTCCGGCAACTCATTCCGTGATTCCTCTTCTAGATCGCCATGCTCAACATCAACCACCTTCTCACTCTTGTCTTGGAGTACCTTACCACTCCTTGTTGTGATGGCCATGCAATGAGATGTCGACCCACCTGGGCCGCCCTTTGGGTTTACCACCGTGTCACCCGGAAGTGTGCCTTTTTGTTTGGGGGTTTGTTCTCTTGAGAGGTCCCTCATTTGCATTTCAAGTTTTTGAATCGAAGCGGTGTGTGAACCCACCACTTCGGACATGTTCTTCATGGTTGCATCACTTTTCTCTTGATTTTGCAAAATTCTCTCTAGCATCCCTTCCATCTTAGACTCGCTTGACGATTGTGAAGAAGTGGAATATTGTCCTCTAGGTGGTACATAAGGATTGGAACTCCTATTGGAATAATTGTTGTTGTTGTTGTTCCACGATCCTTGCCCGCCTTGGTCAT
This sequence comes from Nicotiana undulata, assembly GCA_005239495.1. NCBI lineage: Eukaryota > Viridiplantae > Streptophyta > Magnoliopsida > Solanales > Solanaceae > Nicotiana > Nicotiana undulata. The sequence goes on from ML278143.1 coordinate 6,099, forward strand.
TGCGCCAATTTTGTTGGCCTTGCCCTTGCGGGTTTGGCCTCCAATTATTGTTTTGACGATAACCACCTTGAGAATTTTGCACATAATTAGCTTCCTCCCAATCTTGACTCCCCATGGATTGTGTATCCTCCACCATGTTTACTTTCTTCATATGATTCTCCTTGAGCATCTTGGTTAGGACATCAACATTTGTGGCTAAGCCCTCAATCAACTGGTCTCTCTCTTGATTTTCCTTGACCATGTTGGCAATGGATGGAGTCCCATAAGAAATTCCCCCAGTTGTGTCTTCTAAATGCCAAGCTTGATTTTGCTTAGCCATCTTATCTAGAATTTGGGTAATTCTAGCAAATGATTTATCCATGAAAGATCCGTCTGCGGCATTCTTTGCGATCGATTGGCAAAGTGGGTCCAAACCCATGTAAAATTTCTCCATCAAAATGTGTTCCGGGAACCCATGGTTCGGGGATCTCACCAAGTACAACTTGAACCTATCCCAAGCCTCATGTAAGTGTTCCCCCGGTATTTGCTTAAAGAAGAATATCTTATCTCTAAGCTCATATGTCTTGCTATCCGGGAACCACATTGCCAAAAAGGCTCGAACAAGCTCGGGCCATGAAGTGATGGTTTGAGGAGGTAAGTTTTGCAACCACTTCTTCGCCTCTCCCGCCAATGAATATTTGAACACCCGTAACCTTAATGCATCATCCGTGACGTTATTTTGCTTGTGCATGGCGCACACACCCAAGAAGTTCCTTAGGTGTTGCGTTGGGTCATCATCAGTAGAGTTATGAAACAATCCTTCTGCCTTGAGCATTAGGATCATCCCATGGTCCACTTTGAATGTTGATGCACCAACTGCCGGTGGGAGTATGGAATTTGAGTCATCAATGTATTCCTCAATATCGGCAAAAGGATTCTCCTCTTCATCATAAATTTCGGCCATTGTCACCTGGGACACTAATACAAAACAAACAACTTGTGATGGAATAGAACAAGATATAAAGTGAAGTTCACACTAACTAGTAATTTCAAAACCGTATTCCCCGGCAACGGCGAAAAAATTTGATACGCTCAAATTACACTTTTAAAATAGTGTAAAGCGGTCGAAGTCCAATATAATAACCCAACAAGGTTGGGGTCGAATCCCACAGGGAATAGGTGTGAAAATATTACTTTGTCAGTGTGGTTCTTAACTCAAATCGAAATTCTATTCCATTAGTGAACCAGAAAATGGGGATTGATAGTTTACTATTTTAAAGAAAGAGTAGTAACAAGGGAAACTAATTTAGGATGTAATTAATATGGGTAAAATAACCAAGGTTGTGTCCCCTCTCATGAAATGTAATGCACGTGGGTATTAATATGATATATTTCTAATGGGAATGTTCTTGATATGCAAATGATTCTATGATAACTATCCTAGATTTTCCAATACTAAGATGGTATTTCCTCTTTATGATTTTTCCAAATACAAAAGAGTTGCAATAAATCCGAATCACTTGTTGCCAAATAAAACCAACTTATTCCTAAGTGATTCTATTAAACGAGGTTTAATGCCTCGAGATTTTGGTGTTTACTCTTACCAATTCTTACCCGCTTTTCCAAGCTAAGATAAAATTTATGGCATAAGTTAATGTTTGCAACCATTAACAAGAAATATAAGACGAAGAGTAAACACATATCAACTACCCATTATGCATATATTCAATGGCAAATACCCAAATACATAACACCCATTTAGGGTCCACAACCTCAGTGTTTAAGTTTAGCTACTCATCATAAATAACCAAAAACAAGTATTGAATAGTGTCATGAATGCTTACAAACCACCACTTCCTTCCTCTAACACTTCCAAAAGGTGAAGAATATTTAATGAGAGAATGTTGTTCAAAAGCCAGACAAGAATGACCCACAACACCAAAGTAAATCCTTTTATAGTGGGCAGAAAATTCGGGTGAAAAACAGACAAAAACACTCATGTCGGGCTGATATGCGATCGCATTCCTGTCGCATAACAGGTATGTGATTCACATCTTCATTTTCTCCGTTGCATGTCAAAACCCTAGGTCCCAGAGGTTCATCGCATGTGAGATGTGCGGTCCGCATTGATGATATGCGATCGCATTCATGCGTCGCATTTGCAATGTGGCTTCAGGCATCAGATGGAGACGCGGTTGAAATGCGGTCGCATATTTGACCGCATTTCACTACTTAAATTTGACTCAACTTTCTGTTGCGATATGCGATTCCTATGCTTGAAATGCGATTCGCATGTTGCATATGCGATCGCATTTGACCATTTTCCTCCTCTTTTCACTTCTTTAACTCTCTTTTGCATGGTCTTGAGTGTTTACACCTTGTGTACTGCAAAATACCAAAATTCTATGATTAATAAGGGTAAATGCTCTTGAAACGAGCCATAGTTTAAGCACTATGTTATTAAATGTGCCGAAATTCTTCGGCACATCACCGCTCCTGCGATGGATTGGGCGCTGGTGCAAGCCTCGCGCCTGCGGCTCATGGACCGCAGGGGCGGTCACACCAGAAAATTCCCACCAGCTATGAAATTGCTGGTTTTTGACCCCGCTTGGGGTTCGGGAGACCCCTGGGCCCACCCGAGCCCTCGACAAATTACACCAACCAATCCCAAATCATATGACGGACTCGCTCGGGCTCCCAAAACACTAAAAACATCGTCCAAACTATAAATCACTCTCCAAAACCCCTTAGTTCCATATTTAAGATTTCAAGAAAATTCAAATGGCTCACCAATACGCCGAACGGGTCTATATTGCTCGGAATGACCCCAAATTTTGCGGACAAGTCATAACTGACTATACGGAACTATTACCAGTTCCGGAATTCCATTCGGACCATGATATCATGAGGTCCAATTCCAGGCTGAATTCTAAATCTTATGAAATCCTGAATTCCAATTCAGGTGCCGAAATACTCCCGGGTCATCAGAAACCCGAGGCGAACATACGCTCAAGTCCGAAATCATCATCCGGAGCTGCTGGAGCTGTCAGCACTCGATTCCGAGGTCGTTTGCTCAAAATGCTGCTCGGAACCAAAATTAGCTAAATAGGCTAGCCTTCAGGAACCAAGTGTTCCTGAACTGGCAAAATCACTTCTGAATCTCGAACTACATGCCCCCACAAATCATAAGGCACGAGTAGCCACTATGGAAAGAGTCATTTACGGGAACGGAGTCGCAACACACAAAATGACCGGCTGGGTCGTTACAAAAACCATCAGAGTCATTCCAAGAATATGCACGTCGGTGGAGGTCAGAGGTCACCAGGGCGCAACCTCCGCTAGACGATAGTGAATTAACCATGTATTTTATCAAATCCTAGGAAGGGATATACTTTGAAAAGATGATGGGAATGATGGGACAGAAATTCCCCAAGCTGGTAAAGATGGGAGATTTCTTAAAAGAGGGCATAAAATTTGGTAAGGTATAATCCATGGTAGCACTGCAAGCAGCCAACAAGGCTATCCAATCAGAGTCAATCAGTAGTGGAAAAAAGAAGAAAGAAGAGGTCTCAGCAGTCGTCCCATACTATCAACCCAACCCACATCACGGAAGCACTTACTATTTCCAAACAACCATCCACCACCACCCACTTATGCTCCAGTCTAAAACAACCATCCATATTATCATCCTCAACCAAAGGACAACCCTCCTCGAGCGAACAACAACCCGAACCCACAACGACCATATGCTCTTTTCCAAACCGCTACTCACCAAAACTGACTTGCTTATGCACCATGCCTTCGTCCCAACTTTGAAGAGAGAGGTCCTAGAAAAGATACCTCGATTGCTGATCCTCTGTACCAATTGTTCAAGAGATTGAGAAGGGGCAGGATTGATACATCTATCCGAAGGAAGGGTACCTGAATACTCCTCCAAGTATTTTGATGCAACTAAAAGGTGTGTGTACCACTCTAAATCCTGGGCATGATAATGAAGATTGTTCTAAGCTGAAAAATTAGATTGAAATTCTAATCAAGAGCGGAGCCATCCAATGCGCTTCGGCACCGCCCAATGAGAATCGCAATCCGCTACAAAATTAACGAAACTAGGGAGTTAACATGATCACATTGGACGAAGAGTATGACCTAATGTGAACAATTGTCACTATAGGAAATGTAGAAGCCACCACAACCCCTCCTCAAAGAGCTCCAATGATTACAGTACAAGTGATACCTACAATGACTATTCAGACCTATCAGCGACAACGAGCCGTTACTATAGAAGACGAAGAAAGTTAGGAATACAAAATTGTCTCTTTAACGTACCAGCAAAAGGAGAAGGCCAAAATGACAAACTCTTCCATAGACCATGGTATGACTTAGTCCGGGAGATGCTACGCCCCTGAAGATGTCAGTAAATGGAGCTTTGGAGGAGAGATAATTCAAAGAAGGAACATAACAGGCCCAAAAGCTGCCGAGTTTTGGAATAGAATGTCAAACAAACAGTATTCCGTGGAGGAGAAGCTAAAGAAACTCTAGCAAAAATATCAATCATGGATCTGTTAATGAGTTCCTACACTCATAAGGATGCCCTATTGAAAGTACTAAGTGGGGTAGCGTACAATTAAATCCACCAGTGAAGCGCTGGCCGCAACAATTTGGAAAATTGTCGAAGCAAATATGATCACCTTCAGAGGAGACGGACTTCTTGTCGAGGGTGCAAGTCACAACAGAGCTCTTTATATCACTGTCAAATATGGGGACAAAGTGGTATCCTGAGTACTAATTGATGGAGGTTCAGGAGTCAGCATTTTCCTATTCTTCACCGTACAGGAGTTAGGAATTCATTTGAGGGAAGTCAAGGAAAGCCACGTAAGAGTGAGGGCCTTCGACGGTTCGCATAAGGATGTTATTGGAGAAATTTATTTAGCCTTGCAAATCGGGCCGATCGAATTTTCCATATTATTTCAAGTAATGGACATCTCCTATTCCTATAACTTGTTGCTGGGAAGGCCCTAATTACACATGGCGGGGCCGTAGCCGTACCATCCACTTTGTACCAATGAATGAAATTAGAGTAAGTATGTCAGGGGATCGTGATTCATGGCGAGTGGGGTCACTCCGCTTCTTTAGAGTATGATGTTCCATTCATTGAATTGTTAGACGGAGTTGCTTTCAATGCAGTGGAAATCATGCAGACTATTGAAATGGAAAATACTGAACAAAACATAGAAATGCAGTTGCCGTATAGATCCAAGATGGCTATGAGGGAGATGATGAAATATGGATACAAGCCATGAAGAGGGCTGGGAGCCAGATTGGACAGGATCATAGAGCCAATTGGACCTAATGGGCAGAAAGGAAGGGCCACCATAGGATATCAACTTCCGAAATGGAATGCTCGTACCATTAGCTCCAGGAATTGTTTTTTGTCCCAGAGCATGTTTCAAGTTTGGATCAAAGCTCATTATCAAAAGATGGTATCATCGACGGGATGAGAAAGTTGTTCATTAATATGATTGAAGAATGTTGTGAAGGCACTGACATCAAGCCACTGACTATCAAGGATGCCGAACTAGGGGAATAATTGTGGAATTGAACCGCCAGTCCATCTTTAATTTGCCAGGAGTCTTGGTACTATGGAACTGTAAAAATTTTATTTTGAAAAAGCACACAGTCAATTGAGGCATGTACCATATCTATTACTTTTTTTCAGTTGCCTCTTTTGAATGCTTGAGTTTCTCCTCTTTTGATGAAATAAAATGAATCATTATCTCAAATATTGCAACTTTATTTACCACTTCATTTATACTTAGCTTTTCTTTCCAGTATTCAAAATGCTTAAAACCCGCATTCCGTGATTATGACATGTAACAAAACTGTCGAGCGCAATGACCCAGATTATGAGGAGTATGATGCCAGACAATCTCCCATAGGAAATCGAGCAGATGGAGAGTCAGAAAAATCCCAACCTTAAAGAAAGGGAAGTGGTAAATCTTTGAAGTAAAGAAGACATAAAAGAGACCGAAATTGGCATTCATTTATAAGCCGAGCAGAAGGAAAAACTAGTTGAGCTCCTCTGACAGTACATCGATGTGTTCGCATGGTCATATGATGATATGCCGATACTAAGCACGTACATTGTCCTCATAGACTCCTCACCGATCCTACCAGACTGCTGATCAAGCAAAAACTTAGGAAATTCAAACCTGATTTAAGTCTAAGTATAAAGGAAGAAGTGACCAAGCATATAGAGGTGAATGTGGTAAGGGTCACCAACTATCCAAGCTGGTTGGCAAATATCGTCCCAGTACACAAGAAAGACTGAAATATCAGATTATACATGGATTAACGATTTCCCTCAACCAAATATCCACATCCTCATCAACAACTTTGCGAAGCATATATTGCAATATTTTGTGGATTGTTTTGCCGGGTATCACCAAATCTTGATGCATGAGGAAGATGCAGAGACGACAACCTTCACCACACCTTGGGGATTTTAGTGCTATAGAGTCATGTCGTTCAGTCTCTAGAACGTTGTTGCCACCTACATGAGGGCCATGACGACCCTTTTTCACGATATAATTCATAAGGAGATTGAAAAGTATGTGGATGACATCATCATAAAGTCTCGAAAGAGTTCAGAGCACTTGGACGGTTTGAGGAAATTTTTCAAACGACTGCAAAGGTACAGTTTGAAGTTGAACCTGGCAAAGTGCACATTTGGAGTCCCTGTTGGAAAGTTGTTGGGCTACATTATAAGCAAGAAGGGAATAGAACTGGACCCATCCGAAATCAAGGCCATTCAGGAACTGCCACCACCCAAGAGCAAGAAAGATGTGATGAGTTTCCTGGGTAGATTGAATTACATCAGTCGCTTTATAACCTAGTCCACGGTAATCTGTGAACCCATTTTCAAGTTGTTGAAGAAGGATACGACCATAAAATGGATGATAGTGACAGAAAGCCTTCGACAAAATCAATGAGTATCTGTAAAATCCACCGGTAGTGGTTCCCCTCGAACCCGAGAAGTCGTTCTTACTATATTTGTCAGTCTTAGATAACGCCTTCGGCTGTGTGTTGGGATAGCATGATGAAATTGGGAGAAATGAGCATGCCATATATTACTTAAGTAAAAAGTTCACACCATGCAAGGCTAAGTATTATTTGACAAGACGCACTTGCTGCGCCTTGATTTGGATTTCCCAAAAACTAAGGCATTACGTGTCAGCATGCACTTCGCATCTGATATCACAACTCGATCCGCTCAAGTACATATTCCATAAGACAATGCCAACCGAAAAGCTAGCTAAATGGAAATTTCTCCTCAGTGAATTTGACATTGTGTACATAACTCAAAAGGCTATCAAAGGGCAAGCTTTAGCCGACCACCTCGTAGTGAACCAGGTGGATGGGGATTACGAGCCGCTCACCATGTATTTTCCCGGTGAAGAAGTATTATTTGCTAGAGAAGATATTGTAGAATCATACCCTAGATGAAGGATGTTTTTCAATAGAGCAATAAACGTTTAAGGTGTCGTAATTAGGGCAGTACTGATTTTCGAATCAGGATAGCACTATCCAATATCGGCAAAGATAAGATTCCCGTGTACCAATAATATGGCCAAATAAATAAAATGCATCCATGGGATCAGAATAGCAGTCGACATTGGTCATAGGGTATTTTGATCTATTGATACACAAAGTCCAAGAGGAATGGTCCATCAAGAATGTCAAGATACTTCCATACCTGCACTGCGTGAAGGAGCTATGCAAGAAGTTCACGAAAATTGAGTTTAAAAACGTCCCTAAGATTCATAACGAGTTTTCTTACGCCCTTGCAACCCTATCATATATGATTCAGCATCCAGACGCGAACTACATCGACCCCGTCGAGGTAGAGATCATGGATCAACATGCCTATTGCTTCCATGTAGATGTAGAACCAGATGGTAAACCATGGTATCATGACATCGAGATATTCCTATCAACTAGAGAATACTCGAACAAGATACTAATGGTCAAAAGCCAGACCTCAGAAAGCGTGAAAAGCACTTTTTCCTCAATGAGGAAATTCTATACAGGTGAACCCTAGATCTAGGTTGTTGAGATGTGTAGACGCTGCCGAGGCAACCGGGTCATTGAAGGAAATGCAAGCTGAAACGTGCGGACCCGACATGAACGGTTTCACATTAACCAAAAAGATCTTGAGAGTTGGATACGTTTGGATGACTATGGAAAGCGACAATATCTGCTACGTACAAAATTGTCATCAGTGCTAGATTCATGAGGATTTCATCCGGGTTTCGCCAAATGAGTTAAATGTAATGGGTTCACCGTGGCCGTTTGCCGCTTTGGGAAAGAATGTGATTGGACACATAGTGCCCACCACATCAAATAGGTATCGCTTCATCTTGGTAGCTATTGACTATTTACTAAATAGGTCAAAGCGTATACTTACAATGCCCTCACGAAAAAGGTAGTGGCGGATTCCGTCTGAAATAATATTGTTGGCCAATTTGGGATATAGGATTCTATCCTCACTGATAATGCCACCAACTGTAATGCCGACCTCATGAGAGAAATCTGCGAGAAGTTCAGGATCGTCCACCGCAATTCAACAACCTATAGACCACAAATGAATGAGGTAGTCGAGGCAAACAACAAGAATATCAAGAGAATTCTAGGAAAGATAGTGGACATTCAAAGACAATGGCACGGGAAACAATCTTCCACCTTACTAGGTTATCGGACCACCATGAGAACATCCACTGGGGCAAATCCGTACATGTTAGTATATGGAAGTGAAGCTGTGATAGCTGTATAGGTTAAAATACCATCTTTAAGGGTATTTCAAGAGATAAAATTGGACGACGCAAAGTGGATCCTTGTCATACAGGAGCAACTCATGCCCATGACGAGAAAAGGATAAATACAGTATGCCATGGTCAACCATATCAGAACAGGACGGCCAGTGCATTTAACAAGAGAGTTAAACCTCTCCAGTTAATACTAGGTCTGTTGGTCTTGAAAAAATCTTTCCCCACCAAGAAGAAGCCAAAGGAATGTTCGCACCAAACTAGCAAGGTCCTTAGGTTTCATCGAGCACTATCAGGTGGAGCTCTAATCTTGCCAGAATTGGATGGAAGAATCAACATGACCCCATCAACTCAGACGCAATCAAGCGATACTATGTTTGAAGACAAAACAAAGTTACATTTTTGCTGTAACAAAACTACATTTAACCCGACTTCCCACAGAGGGGTACGTAAGCAACCCACATAGGGTTCGGTTTCTGTCCCCCCATCTCTTTTGTAATAGAAAACCAACTATCACTTTTGTATGCTGCTCCGGAACTACGCTGACTTGATTTTCTTAGAAAGAAATACTTAGGCAATCCTCATCTGATTCAACCGTCTTTTGTAGTTGAACTACATCCTGGCCCGATTCCATTTGGATACCTAGGCAGTTTGAGTTAGACTCGGCCATTGTCATTCTAAATCTCATCATTTTACATATGTTGTAATAACTACGCTTTGACCTGATTTCATTTGGATACGTAGGCTGCCTGAGTCAGGCTCAGTCATCTTCATCATATTATATCATAATCCAAGATTTACGTTTAAACCTGATTCTATTATGGATATATAGGCAACCTGAAGGGGTTTGGTCATAGCATTAGGAAAGCCTTGTAATCCATTAGTTTGAATTAGGATGTAGTCGCGATAGCAAGCAGCCACGTTGTCAGAAGTATCACGAAATATCGACATCAACAGAAAAACGTTTTCAAGAGTGTCACGACCGGATTTCCAACAGTCGGAACCGTGATAGCGTCTAACATCGCACTCACTAGGCAAGCCAACGTTAGAGTTCTATTTACCCTTTTTCTTTAATTTTTCTTATAATCAAAATTTAACAAACTAAATCAACGGAAATAAAAGCAGAAGTATATAACTAACTTATTATCCTAACACCATTAATAAAACCGAAAATGTTATCACCTAGAAACTGGTATCACAACCCACGAACATTCTATGAGTATCTACAAGTATTGGTCTGAAAGAAAAGTACATATGTCTCGAAAGAAAATAAAATAGAAATGTAGAACATAGGAGGGGACGCCATGGCCTGCGGACGCCCGCAGGACTACCTTGGGTCTCCTAAATGAATGTCTGTAACCGACCTCTCGATCAGTCACAATCAGCTCCAAAATCTGCATAGAAAGTGTAAAGTGCAGTATCAGTACAACCGACCCCATGTACTAGTAAGTGCCGAGCCTAACCTCGTCGAGGTAGTGACGAAGCTACGACGGGGCATTTACGCATACAGTTTATAATAAAGAGAAAAAAAGGTATGGAACGAAATGAAATAGTAACTTGCAGCAAAATAAATACGGAACTCAATTATCTTGCAAGTGTTCAGCTATAACCAATCCTTAAGAGAGTTGCAATTCTACAGAATAAAATTACAGCAGGAGAAGAATACATAAACAATAAAATGATGTGGCGTGCATTCGATCCCATCATATAATCAGTAACACTGTGAACATTCACCCTTATTACTCTTGTTGCGGCATGCAACTCGATCCCACCTTTCCACCCTTATTGCTCCTCAATATATCTCCCTTATTCCTCCTGTTGCGGCGTGCAACCTGATCCCACCTGTCCACCCTTATTACTCTTGTTGCGGCGTGCAACCCGATCACACTAGACAATCACATTTCACCCTTATTCCTCCTCAATGTGTCACCCTTATTCCTCCTGTAGCAGCGTGCAACCTGATCCCATCATATCAGTACCAATCACACTGTAAGAACAAGTATTTCACAATTTAGCTCAACATCCTCCACAATGTTATTTCCACGAACCAATGCAAACGAAAATCTATACAATTATGAAACTTCACCAATTAACACTACACAGCGAGACCAACCAAAATATACCATGGAACACCGACAAACCATCTTAAACCAATAATGTAACACAATGAAACTACGCAAAAACTAATACTTTCAATAAAGAAACAACATTTAGTAAGAAGGAATTAGACATAGAAGCATCAATAAGCATGAAATAGTTAAGACATGAAGATAATAAATTGGGAACGGGGAAGGTAACGGACTAAACAAATAATTTGGCGGCGCATAGGTACTCGTCACCACGCCTACACGCCACACACATGGAATTTCACATAACAATCAAGACGGGGATCCCTAATCTCTCAAGTCAAGGTTAGACCAAACACTTACCTCAATCCGACGACCAACTCAATGGTCAATTACCGCTTTTACTCTATTTTCCACCTCTGAACCACTCGTATATAGTCAATATCAATTTAATAACATCAATTATCGCTAAAGAAGCCAACTCCAATGCATAATTATAAGTTTCCCAACATTTTCCCCAAAATGTCAAAAATCGACCCCTAGCCCGCTTGGTCATAACCCGATGTTCGGACTAAAACCCGATTACCCATTCACCCCCAAGGCAGGATATACAATTGGTTTTGGAATCCGACCTCAATTTGAGGTCTAAATCTCCAAATTTTGAAATTCCTAAATTCTACCTAAAAATCCCTAATTCCACCATGAAAATCCTAGATTCTAGGTTGAAATCTTGTAAAAAGATGTAAAAGATTGAAAGAATTGAGTGAAGAATCATTTACCTATGATTTGGGGAAGAAATAGCCTTTGGAAATTCGCCTCTTGAAGTTTAGGTTTTGAAAAATGGGAGAATGAATGAAAAATCCCGTCTAAGTCCAAAGTTATCAGCTACATATGTCGCATTTGCGACCTGAGCTTCGCAATTGCGAAGCTCGCAAATGCGAAGAAGCTATCTCAAATCAAAACCCTCCACAGTCCTACTGCCATCCCAAATGCGAGGAAAGTGTCGCAATTGCGATCACTGAATCCTCATAAATGCGTGAAAAAGACCGCATTTGCGAACCTGACCCTCCCCAAACTTTCTTCGCAATTGCGAAGGAAACCTTGCAATTGCGAGGACTGCTGGCCCAGCCTTCTTTCGCAATTTTGATGAAGGTCTCGCAAATGCGACCTTCACTGTATTTGCGAATGTGAACCTTGACCTCGCATTTGAGAGGTCTGAGGCCTGCACCTCTGCTGAAGAACACCATCAACTTTTTCTAAGTTCCAAATCACTCCGTAGCCTATCCGAAACTCGCCCTGGCCCTCGGGGCTCCATGCCAAACATGCACACAAGCCTAAAAATATCCTAAAGACTTGCTCGTGCGATCAAATTGCCAAAAATAACACCTAAAACTACAGATTTAGCATCAAAATCAATGAAATTCTCAAGATAGTTTAAAAACATCTTTTTTCTTAACCCAAGGTCCGAATCACGTCAAGTAAAACCCGTATTTCAGCAAATTTCCTAGACATGACTTAAATATTATAATAAACCTGTACCGGGATCCGAAACCAAAATACGGGCTCGATACCTACGAGATCAATCATTAATCATTTTCTTTAATTCCATAGAATTTCAGTCTTATAAGTTTCATCAAAAATTCATTTCTCGGGCTTGGGACCTTGGAATTCGATTCCGGGCACACACCTAGGTCCCATATTTTATTACGGACCCACCGGGACCGTCGGAACATGGGTCCGGGTCCGTTTACTCAAAACGTTGACCAATGTCAACTAAAAATTAATTTTTAAAGGCTAAAATTATTTTTTTCTCAAATTTTCAAAGAAAGGCTTTCCGGATATGCGCCCGGACTGCGCACGCAAATCGAGGAGAAATAAAATAAGGTTTGGAAGGCCTCGGTACACCGGATTGGGTTCAAAAACATAAGATGACCCCTTTGGGTCATCACATTCTCCACCTCTAAAACAAACGTTCGTCCTCGAACGGACATAGAAAAGTACCTGAGCCGGCGAAAAAGTGGGGATATCTACTCCGCATGTCCGACTCGAACTCCCAAGTAGCTGCCTCAACAGGCTGATCTCTCTACAACACACGAACCAAAGGATATTTCTTCGATCTCAACTGACTATCATGCTGGTCTAGAATGGCTACCGGCTTCTCCTCATAAGTCAAATCATTGTCCAACTGGACAGAGCTGAAGTCTAACATGTGGGACGGGTCATCATGATACTTCCGGAGCATGGACACATGGAACACTGGGTGAACTGAGGATAACCTTGGATGCAATGCAAGTCTGTAAGCCACCTCTCTCACTCTATCGAGAATCTCAAAAGGTCTGATATACCTAGGGCTCAATTTTCCCTTCTTCCCAAATCTCAGGACACCCTTCATGGGAGACACCCGAAGTAACACCCTCTCCCCGACCATGAATGCCACATCACGAACTCTGCAGTCGACATAACTTTTTTGCTTGGACTGAGCTGTATGAAGCCAATCCTGTATAATCTTGACCATGTCCAAGGCCTTTTGCACTAGATCCGTACCCAATACTGAGCCTCTCCCATCTCAAACCATCCAACTGGCGACCTGCACCGCCTACCATATAATGCCTCATAAGGAGCAATCTGAATGCTCGACTGGTAGCTGCTATTGTAGGTGAACTCTGTGAGGGGGAAGAACTGAACTCACGATCCTCTGAAATCTATAACACAAGTGCGGAGCATATCCTCCAAGATCATAATAGTATGCTCAGACTATCCGTCCGTATGAGGATGAAATGTTGTGCTCAACTCAACCCGCGCGTCCAACTCACGCTGAACTGCCCTCCAAAAGTGCGAGGTAAACTGCGTACCTCGGCTAGAAATGATTGACACGGGCACACTGTGAAGACGGACGATCACCCGAATATAAATCTCTGCTAACCGCTCCGAGGAATAAGAAACTGCCACATGAATGAAATGCGCTGACTTAATAAGCCTGTCCACAATAACCCAAACTACATCGAACTTCCTCTGAGTCCGTCGGAGCCCCACAACAAAGTCCATAGTGATACACTCTCACTCCACCCAGGAATATCCATCTGCTAAACCACCGGGTCTTTGGTGCTCGTACTTCACCTGCTGACAATTCAGGCACCGAGCTACATAAGCAACTATATCCTTTTTTATCCTCCTCCACTAATTGTGCTGCCGAAGGTCCTAGTACATCTTGGCAGCGCCCGAGTGCATAGAATACCGAGAACTTTGAGCTTCCTCAAGGATCAACTCACGAAACCCATAAACATTAGGCACACATACTCGACCCGGCATCCTCAAAACACCGCCATCTCCAATTGTAACCTGCTTGGATCCATCGTGCCGAACTGTGTCCTTAAGGACCATCAAGTAAGGGTCATCATATTGCCGATCTCTAATAGGCTCAAACAAGGAAGACCGAGAGACTGTACAAGCTAGAACACGGATGGGCTCTGAAATATCGAACACCACAAAATGACTGGCCAAAGTCTGAATATCTGAAGCTAACGACCTCTCACTGACTGGAATGAACGCAAGGCTGCCCATACTCATGGCCTTCCTACTCAATGCATCGACCATCACATTGACCTTTCCCGGATGATACAATATGGTGATGTCATAATCTTTCAATAGCTCCAACCATCTCCTCTGCCTCATATTGAGATCCTTTTGCTTGAACAAATACTGAAGGTTCTGATGATCCGTGAAAACCTCACACAACATGCCATAAATATAATGCCTCCAAATATTCAGCGCGTGAACAATGGCTGCCAACTCTAAGTCATGAACATGGTAATTCTTCTCATGAACCTTGAAATGCCGAGACGCATATACAATCACCCTGCCCTCCTGAATCAATACTGCTCCGAGCCCAACACGGGAGGCATCACAATACATTGTGTAAGATCCTGAACTCGATGGTAATACCAAAACCGGTGATGTAGTCAAAGCTGTCTTGAGCTTTTGAAAGCTCGCCTCACACTCATCCGAAAATATAGACAGGGCACCTTTCTGGGTCAGCCTAGTCATCAGGGCTGCTATAGACAAAAACCCCTCCACGAACCGATGATAATAACTCGCCAAACCCAAGAAGCTCCTGATCTCCGTAGCTAAACCTCGCTACCTGAATACCCGTTGCCGATACGGCGTGACCCAAAAAAGCGACTGAATCCAACCAAAACTCGCACTTCAAAAATTTAGCATACAACTGACTGTCCCCCAAAGTCTGGAGCACTATCCTGAGGTGCTTCTCATGCTCCTCCCCACTGCGGGAGTATATCAAAATGTCGTCAATAAACACAATCACAAATGAATCCAGGTAAGGCTTGAACACTCGGATCATCAAGTCCATAAATGATGTTGGGACATTAGTCAACCCAAAGGACATCACCAAAAGCTCAAAGTGCCCATTTCACGTCTGAAAAGTTGTCTTAGGGACATCAAACACCCTAGTCCTCAACTGATGGTAGCCAGATCTCAAGTCAATATTTGAAAACACCGTGGCACCCTGAAGAAGATGAAACAAATCATCAATCCTCGGCAACATATACTTGTTCTTGATAGTGACTTTGTTCAATTGCCTTTAATCTATACCTATCCTCATTGACCCATCCTTTTTCTTCACAAGTAACATCGTTGCACCCAAGGGTGAGACATTAGGTCTAATGAAGCCCTTATCAAGCAAATCCTGCAACTGTTCCTTCAATTCCTTTAACTCTGGTGAGGCCATCCGGTATGGCAGAATAGAAATGGGCTGGGTGCCTGGAGCCACATCAATGCAAAAGTCAATATCCCTGTCGGGTGGCATCCCCGATAGGTCTGCAGGAAATACCTCAGGAAACTCACGAACAATAGGCACAGAATCTATAAAAGGAACCTCAGCGCTAGAATCACGAACATAAGCCAAATAGGCCAAACACCCCTTCTCGACCATACGCCGAGCCTTCATATAAGATATAACCCTGTTGGAAGAATGGCCAAGGGAGTCCCTCTCCACTCTAATCGAGGCAACCCCGGTAAGGCTAAGTTCACTCTCTTGGCATGACAACCGAAGATAGCGTGATAAGTTGACAACCAATCCATGCCAAATATATCATCGAAATCAACCATATCAAGAAGCAAAAAGTCTACACTGGTCTCCAAACCCCCAATAGTGACCACACACGAGCGATACACACGTTCTTCAACAATAGCATCCCCACAGGCATGGACACATATACAGGGGCGCTCAAGGAATCACGGGGCACAACAAAATATGAAGCAAAATAAGATGACACATAGGAGTAAGTAGACCCTAGATCAAATAGAACTAAAGCATCTGTACTACAAACTGAAACAGTACTTGTGATAACAACATCGGAAGACTCAACCTCAGGTCTGGCTGGAAAGGTATAAAATCGGGGGTGGGCCCTACCACCCTTTACCATATCTCTGGGAAGACCTCTGATTGGCGGGCCTCCACCTCTAGCGTCCTGACCTCCACCTCTAACAATCTGGCCTCCACCTCTGGCTACCTGACCCCTACCTCTGGCTAGCTAGGCAGACGATGCGGCAGCTGGTGCCGGAACCATGGCACGAGAACTCTGGTACTGAGGCTAAACACCCAACAATCACAGATAGGCCCTCCGAATATGCCCATAATCACCACACTAAATTATTCATCCTGATACTGTGGCTGCAAAAATTGAGATTGGCTCTATCAAGCCTGCTGGCCACGATAATTACTCTGAAGAGGAGGTGCTCTGATAGGATCTGGTGGTGCACTGTAGGCTGGCTGAGTAGAAGGAGGCACATAAGGACCACGATTCCCAGACGCACTATGAGATATCTGAAGTGCTGAGTGAAATGGTCTAAGAGGATGGCCTCTACCAAAAACACCCCTACCTCTAGATGAGGCGTCGTTGAATAAACCGGAATGACGAGGTATCTTATCTGACCCCTAACCTTCTTGTCACGACCCAAATTCCCAACCTTAGGGATCTTGGTGAAGCCTAACACCACACTTGCTAGGCAAGTCAATGTTAGAACTCGATTAGCTATTTTCTTTTAATTATTTACTTAAACACAACAAGACAACTTTAAAGTAAATTAGATCTAATGATTTCCAGCGAATAACTTCATAAATAAAATAATGAACTAATAATTAACCCGAGCCACAAACTAATCACGTAACCATAAGACTACCCTAGAGTCTGGTGTCACAATTCACGAACTTCTAAAAATACTATACATAATGGGCTGAAAGAAAATAATATATATGTTTTGAGAAAAATAAAACAATCTCTATGAACTAAGAGAAGACTCCAGGGATCTGCGAATGCCGGCAGATATACCTCATGTCTCCGAATGATGGACGACAGCTACTAAAAATCTCTATCGTTGGCTGGTACCTGGATCTGCACAAAAGAGTCCAGAGTGTAGTATCAGTACAACTGACCCCATGGACTGAGTAAGAGTCGAGCCTAACCTCGACGAAGTAGTGACGAGGCTAAGGCGGGGCAATTATTACTTAACCTATAACAATATATATAATAAATCAAGGAAACAATTCTACACAAACCAGAAAGACAAACTGCAACAATAAATAAAATAACTCAGTCGCCTATTCCAGGCCTCAACTGTAACCAAAATGTCACATAAATTTCCAAAATTTCCAACATTTTGACTTTTAATGTCACGACCCAAATTAACCCTCTGAACGGGCTCATGACGGCACCTAGTCCCTATGACTAGGTAAGCCTAAAATATGCGAAAAAATAAGACAACACATAAATAAACAGTAAAGATGTAGCAATAACTATAAAACTTAAGCCGCTCGACATTTATAGCTTTCACTCTCCCAAAACCCAGAATATCACCAAGTCACAAGATTTATACAACTATAGCTCTATACAACGGAATAAGGAAATTGTGTATATGTCTATCTCCTATGCCTATAGTAGAGTAGATGGGGACACATGAGATTCTGCGGATGCGGCAGAATTACCTCGCGGTCTCCTGAGCAAGTGTTGTAGTACTCCTAGCCAAAACGCTGCATACCGGTACCTGGACCTGCACATGGGGAAAACATGCACAAGAAAGGGCGTGAGTACTCCATATTCGGTACTCCGTAAGTGCCAAGCCTAACCCCAGTCAAGTAGTGACGAGGTCAGGTTAAGGCTCTACTGAGTTTGAAAATAAGACAGTTATAAGTTTGAACAATGACATATAAATAGCTAAAATAAGAAGAATTTAAGGGAAAACTGGAAGAAATAATAAAGAAAATCCCTCGACTCAGCGCATCATATATCTCAACAGCAAATATGCAATGCAGTACAGGGGGAAAGCTCCCGGATCTCAGTCCGTAGTCCCAATTTAAATATGTTATGCAGTACAGGGGCAAAGCTCCCGTATCTCAGTCTGTAGTCCCAATTTAAATATGTTATGCAGTATAGGGGGAAACCTCCTGGATCTCAGTCCGTAGTCCCAATTTAAATATGAGATGCATAATTCTATCGGATGCGGCTTAATTAAAAAATTCAAGAAAACAATAGGAAATAATAAGGTAAAATTACCTAATCATGGAGCAAATAGTAGCAAATACGGGGAATTCAAGTGAAAACAGGTAGGCGTTCTCATTCCAATGCTAATTAATCAGTTATAACATGAAGCTGTAATATAGGAATGAAATGAGTTGTGTCACGGAAGGAAAAGCGGGAATTTAGCAACAATGACCCGTGTACGCACTCGTCACCTCACGTACACGGTGTCCACATAGTAAAATCAGTATAAAAATGCCTAAGGGGAAATCCCCAACATAGAGTTAGGCAAGACACTTAGCTTGACTGCGCTAATCAACTCAATACCCTGCTCTTGCCACGAGTATCCGACTCCGGGCGGCCCAAATATATTCAATTCGATTGCATAATGTATATCACTTCAAGGGAACAAAGTAGCCAATCATTTCTAAGCTAATACGCGAAATTAGGAAATTCGCCCAAAAAGTCCACCGGGCCCACGTCTCGGAATCAGGTAAAAATTATATTTCCCGAACACCCATTCGCTCACGAATCCACTCGAACAAGAATCATCAAAATCCGACGTCTAAATCTCCCTAAATCCTCAGATTTCTACTTGGGGAGGTTTCATCCCAATTTCATGGTTTTTCATCCAATTTTATTAATTATATTGAGGAAAATGATAGGGATTACTGATATAAAATTAGATTAAGGTTAGAAAACGTTACCTATGATTCTCCTCTTCGCATTCCACTCAAAATCGCCAATTTCCGAGCTCTCAATCGATTTTGGAGTTATGAATTTCTAACCCTCGAATTTTGGTATAAACAGCACAGGGATTCCGCACATGCGACCTAGGGGTCGCACCTGCAGTGTCGCACCTGCGGAGAGTCTATCGCGGGTGCGGAAGTCAATTAAGAAGGCTGGGGCCGCACCTGCGGTCACTTGGCCGCATCTGCGGTCCCGCACCTGCGACCACTGTTAACCCCCACCCAAACCGCATCTGCGAACCTATCTTCTGCACCTGCGAGAAAACCATCGCAGGTGCGAGACACCAGAACCAACAATGGTTCAGCTGTTCTCAAGGTCTCAAATTCACCCGTTGGGCATCCCAAACAACCCCGAGGCCCCCGGGACCTCAACCAAACCTACCAACTGGCCTTAATACCTTGTTCAAACTTGATTAAGCCTTAAAAACACATCTCATAACTTCAAAATTATCAATTATGCATAGATTCAAGCCTAAGAACTTATGAAATTTCTAGAATTCACATCCGATGCCAAAACATGTCA
Organism: Nicotiana undulata; assembly: GCA_005239495.1. Taxonomy (NCBI): domain Eukaryota; kingdom Viridiplantae; phylum Streptophyta; class Magnoliopsida; order Solanales; family Solanaceae; genus Nicotiana; species Nicotiana undulata. The sequence continues at coordinate 25,770 of ML278143.1, forward strand.
AAACTCATCCGAATGACCTCAAATTTTGCACACATGTCGTAAATGTCATTACGGACCTGTTGTAGCTCTCGGAATTCCATTCCGAGTCGGATATCAAAATCTCACCCATCGGCTGAAACTGTCAAAATTCCAACTTTCGCTAATTCAAGCCTAAATCTACTACCGACCTCAAAAACACATTCCGAACATGCTCCTAACCCTGAAATCACCCAACGGATCTAACGGAGTCGACGAAATTCCATTCTGGATCCGTCTTCACACAGTTCTAGCTACGGCCCAATTTCTAAAGCTAAATTCCATGTTTATGGACTAGGTGTCCAAAATCACTCTGGATTTCACCACTCAACGCTCCGACAAGTTCCAATAACATAAATAGACATGGGAGAAACAATTATTAGGGGGGTCGGAGCGCTAACTCTCGAAACGACCGGCCGAGTGGTTACATTCTCCCCCTCTTAAGAAAATCGTTCATCCTCGAACGAGTATAGAAACATACCTGAAGCTGTGAAAAAATGAGGATATTGACTCCGCATATCCTGCTCGGTCTCCCAAGTCGCCTCCTCGACCGGATGACCCTTCCACTGAACCTTGACTGAGGCAATATTCTTCGATCTGAGCTTCCTGATCTGCCTGTCTTATATAGCCACAGTCTCCTCAACATATGATAGATCCTTCTCCAACTGGACTGAACTGAAATCCAAAACATGAATCGGATCACCGTGAGACATCCGGAGCATGGAAACGTGGAATACCGGATGAACTCCTACTAGGTTGGGAGGCAGGGCCAACTCATAAGCAACCTCCCCAACCCGTTGCAACACCTCAAAAGGGCCAATGAACCTTGGACTCAGCTTACCCTTCTTCCCGAATCTCATGACGCTCTTCATAGGCGATACCCGAAGCAAAACCCAATCACCAGTCATAAATGCCAAGTCACGAACCTTCCGGTCCGCGTAACTCTTCTGCTTGGACTGAGCTATGCGAAGTCTCTCTTGGATCACCTTCACCTTGTCCAGGGCATCCTGAACCAAGTCTGTACCCAACAATCGGGCCTCGCCCGGCTCAAACCATCCTACTAGATACCTGCACTGTTACGACCCAAAACCGGTCCAGGCGTGATGGCGCCTAACGGTGGCGTTAGGCAAGCCAACGAACAACAACCACAATGAAAGTGCGGAAAACAATAACGACATGGGGCAAGGCCGTAGAA
>ML278144.1:0-26486 GCA_005239495.1 Nicotiana undulata
CTCGAACTACCGGCCCACACAAGTCATAAGGCACGAGTAGTCGCTATGAGAAGAGTCATTCACAGGAACAGAGTCCCAACACACGAAACGACCGGCTGGGTCGTTACAATAATATATAAGGAAACAATTTCAACCCAATACAAGTATGCAATTGAGACTAGGTTCACCAGATTTTAAGTAAGGAAATAGGGATTAATTAACAATAAATTGACCATGTAACAAGGTAAGAAATAAGCTAAAGGTCAGAAATTAGTAAGAATATCTTGTAAGAAATCAGTAAGGTTTTCAAATCACAAGGAATCAGGGATTCAAATAATAAATCAGGAACCCTAACAAAGTAAAATTACAGAGAATCAGGGATTCGAATAGGAATAACATCAATTAAAGGAGATTAACGTGAATTGAATAAATAACAGGCAAGAAGTCAAAAACCCTAGTAGTGAAAACATATGAAATTAGGGATTCACATGAATTTATAGGGTAAATAGTAATGTAAGTGAAAAAGCAAGGAAAACATCAAAGACATAGATGAACAACATAGGGTAAAACAACATAAAGTTCATGAGATGAAAGTACATATGCAAACAATATCAAAGACGAAGTCAGGGACTTAGGGTTTAGGTTAAAATGAGGGATTTCATCACAACGATCCAATAAAAGAGAGAAACTTCAGTAAATCACCAAAACACAGTAGAGACCCTAGGATAATACTGAAAAAATCATAGTGAAATCATTTAAAACCGAGTCATGAAACCCTAGTTGAAAACGAAGAGTCGTTTTAGGGCAAATCGAATAATCTTTGAGAAAACCAACGAAATAGCTTAAAATATACACAGATCTATCATAGATCTAAAAGAATAGGAGAGTTTTGAGAATTAGGGTTTCAGACAGAACCCAGAAAAGATAAGAAAACCTCAAAACATTATTGGTTTTAACCCAAAAGTCATAGATCTTACTCGAACGGCCGGAGGTGGCCGAAAAATGGCATGAAAGGCTATACGGGGAGTTGAATCGCTCCAGGTTCACCTGAGGACCTCAGGGTAGTGTCAAACCAGTGTGGGGTGAAGCAGGGGCTTGGAGAGGGTGAGAGGACATAGTTTCCGGCGAGGGAGATGGCCGGAGAAGATGGACAGAGTCCATCGGAGATGAAAAGGTTCTAGAGAGAACCAGAGATAGAGAGCGAGACCGATTGAGAGATAATGGGAATCGGGAAAATGAATGGGGGGGTTGTCATTAGGGGGATTATTAATGGAAAGAACGGATCTGGTCCGTTGATTAAAATTAATCAACGGTCTAGATCAAAAGTGGAGATTGGGTCGGGTGATTTTAATGGATTGGGCCTGGGGTATTGGGTTAATTCGATTGGTCTTGGACTGGTTTTAATTGGGTTGGGGTTAGATTAAATTAGGCTATAATTGGGGCTAATTGTTAAATACTCATTAAAATTAGATAAATAATTAATAAGAATAGATAATAATTAGATAAAATGAAATTAAGGCTAAATAGGTGAAATTAAAGTAATTAACTAGTATTAAAATGTGAGATGACTGATTATTGAATTAAAATAGCATAAACTGTATAATTAGGCTATAATTATAAAGTTGTTGTAATTATAGCCAAATAATGTCAAATTGGCTAATTTATGAAATAATTAAATCATAATAGGGTTAAAATGATATATTGAGCTAAGAAATATTTCGAAATTATTTGCAATGCAATTTATGAATAATTATGGGATATAAAGTACTGAATAAATTAGACAATAAGTTGATAAAAATATGGAACATTATGAAAAAATACCAATTAGCATAAAAAGTGATTTTGAATGTATATATGCAAATTTTAAAAATAATTTGAGGAAAAATTGGGTATCAACAATTGTCAGAAGCTTGATTCCAAGCTAGGTGCCCAGTTCATATCGTCCAAGAGGCGAGAAAAGTGGTAAAATGATTTGCGTCGTGCCACGACGTTAAATGCGGCACTTGGTGGGGCAACCCATCGTTTTCAAAAAATTTAGTCATTCTTTGAAATTTGCTTTTTTAGAATAGCTTAGTATATTATTTTGAACTAATCTGCCAAGTTTCACATTTTTTTTGGAGTTGATTTGAGCAGGTTGCATGGTGCGGGCAGTCCAAACCAGTAGCTTCAGAAAAATTGCAGAAAACTGCAAAGCATCGCGATCGCAGGAAATGGCAGGCGTTCGCAGAGAATAAATATTTTCTAACACTAGGTGATCGCTGCAACACGGTCGCCATCGCGACATTTTGGCAAATTGTTTTATGCGAACGCAGTGGTTTCCTCGCGATCACGATTAACAGGTAAGTTTTTAGTTTCAAAACACTGGAAGGAAATATACACGCCCACTTTCACCCAAAACAAAGAACAAAATCTCCTGCTCTCCTAACTCCTGAAATTGTCCCAAATCACTCTTGCTTAAATTCCATTGCATCACTCCTTCATCATCCTCAAGGTATGTCGATTTCTCCCTTAGATCTTTTTTTTTTCAATTCTTATGGTGAATTAATGGAAGGGAAACCTTATTTTCGAAATTTTAGGGCTTGAATTTTTGTTTTCTTTTTCAAATGAAATGTTTGGGTGCTTTGTGTGCTTGCTTGTTGTGAGAGATTGGTTGATGGCGTGAGTGATGTTTGTGAAATGTTGGGGTAAATGTCCATGGGATGATGGTCTGAACTTGCTGAGGAAGGTGGAGCACACCATCTATATGATGGAATTTCCAAAAAAATTGTTACTGGGCGAGGAAGAAGACACTCGCGATCGCGATGCCCCATTCCGCGATCGCGTAGGTCTAATTTTGCTGCGAACATATTTTCCTATCGCGATCACGTATAACCTTCTGCGATCGCTTAGCTTTGTCAACGTTGAATTTTTTTTTGTTTTTTGCGGTCGCGTGAACAGTTCCGCGATCGCATAGATTTACTACCTTTTTCTCTTCGTGATCGCGTGACATGTTCTGCGATCATGATTCACTGACGCCCATGCAGCAAAACAGTGTGTTCTCCATTTATGATCCTAGTGCTTTTTAATCTGTTTCTTTGGCCTAAATACCTTTTAATGCAGTTCTTTAAGTGTTCATACAAGTATTTAACATAGATACTGTTTTTGTAGGTACTTTGAGCTCTAAAATGGGTTCGACACCAAATGAAAATGTTCAAGAATACATTGAATAAGTTGCCGAAGAGGAGTATTTTGATCGGGACATATTCTCGTCCTTAAGTTGTTCCCAACACTACGACAAACAACTGAGTAAAAGTATGATTAGGGAAAGAGGCATTCTTTTGACTGACCTTGAAGGTCGATGGCCCGAGTTCTATGGAAGATTAGTATCAAGTGGACGGATTTGCTTTGCAGAAGAGCAAAGACCATCCAATCATGAAGTGATCCGAGAATTTTATGCAAATGCTGTGGAAACGGACTTCAAGAATGATTTGGTTGTTACTGTCAGAGGCGAACAAGTCTGCTTTAGTCCAGAACTGATCAATGCACATTACAATCTTCCCAATGCTAACAATCAAGTGTACAGGGATCGAGCTCAAGAGTTGGGCACACAGTGGTTTGTTGATCATATGCACGGTGGGAAGATGCCGAACTGGATAAATAATCACTCTAGGATCGAGTCTTCTGAGTGCACTGCAGAGGCCAAGACTTGGTTCTCCATTATCTGTGCTCGAGTCATGCCTTCACAAAATGAGACAGAGGTGACACTTGAGAAGGCAAGAGTGATCTGCGCTATCATGGAAGGCATACTAGTGAACGTGGGACAGCTTATTGTCGATGAGATAGCAGATGTTGTTGCAGAGAGGACCAAGAGCCTGTTCTTCCCATACCTGATCACCCATTTATGCTATGAAGCAGGGGTAGAGAAGAGGCCTACAGAGACGGAAAAGAATCCAGAGAAGCTCATCCACCCACTGCTGAGAGAGGGAACATGGAATGCACAAAAGAAAAAGAAGATTGATGTAGCTTCTCCCTCATTTAGCCAGTTCCCTGGTACCATCACTGAGACACTTGATGCTCCCGTAGATGCCACTGGGACTTGCACTGCTATCACACCACTTGAGCAGGGACCTCTCACTCTCAGGTATATCTCTCGTCAGGTATATGGCATGGAGATGCAGGTTCGCCAGCTTGTAGCTGGTCTTCCTTCTGGACTGTCCGGAGAGGGAACATCTGCAAGTCCAGCTTGCCAAGGAAAGGCTCCGACTTTGTCCGATCTTGTTAAGGAGCAACAGACCATCAAAGCCAAGTTGGGGAAGATTGAGCAGAGGCAGTGGAAGCAAAGAGAGCATGAAAAGAAGAAAAACAAATTCCTGACAAAGATAATGAGCACCTTGAGGAAGTTTTGTGGACCAGAAGATGTTGGCGAGGATGACTTGGAGATTTCAGTTCCCAACACATCCAGCTCCGAGCGATGCCATCCAGGGAGAACATCTTTCATTTTTGCTTGTTTTGTTTAGTTGCATTAGGGACAATGCAATTCTTTAGGTTGGGGGTGGCTCATATATGATGGATGTGTGTGGAACATGAATGTTTTTTTGTGAACTTGCGTAGATTAGTTGACATTTGTAGTCTATTAGTAATGTTTTGTAGTTTAATTCTAGCACGTTAACATTAACATTTTCTTGTTTAGTTTTTATTTTTCATAGTAGTATTAATGAAACTCTTTGATTTTTCTTTATACCACAGTTCTTTTCCAAGGAATTTATTTGTGTTGAAGCGGGTGACTTTTCCCTATGATGGATGGCGTGACAAATTTCTTAAGGGATTAGTCTTGTTTAGTTTTTATTTTTTTTAGAAAGTAAATTTTTTTTTAGTTAGTTTAGTATATAGTTGTGAATAAAATGGTTTTTGGGGTGTAATCTTGTGTTAATAAACCAACGTGTGACTTGTGTGGTACCAATATCATTTAATCTTTGGCATATGAAGTTTTTGATATTTAAAATTTGAAAAAATGATTAAAGTGATGTTCCTCGTTGTGACTTTTAGATTCTATTTTTGGCTCTTTGATTCACTAAATAGCTTCTTAGGCTACATGTGACTTCCTTGAGATTCATTGGTTTCAATTGGATTTTTGATTTGTATTCCACTTGAGTTTTCATGTGCCATGTGTGGTGAGATTTATTGTTAAGTTCTTTTGCATCATTTGTAGTCTAGAACTTGCCCGGAATGTGCTTCAAGGCGAAATGCTAGACTAACTTGGTTTGAAAATGATAATAGGCCTTCATTGGACCGCTATTGTTCCTAAATTTCCTACCCATGCATATTTTCCCTAGTCAACCCTTTTGAGCCTTTAAACTTTTTCGTTGGTAACCATGTTACAAGGTATCGTTCCTTATTGATTTTCTTTTTGCACCATACCATCCTAAGTACTTTGAAGTATGAACATAGGCTAAAAGCCTAAGTTTCGGGGTGAAGGTTGAAAAGGTTGTGATGTGGAAGTTTCTTAAAAGGTGAAAGGTGTTATATAAAAAAAACAAAAATAATAATAAGGAATTGTGAATAAATGGAAGACTTGGTGATAAAAAAAACGAAGAAAGGGTGGAAACGTTCTTGAAGAAGTGGAGTTTGAGTGTTGAAACATTGTAGTGCTTAAGGAGGTTTTGAGTCACTCTTACCAAATTGTGCCCTACCTTAACCAAAAGCCTAAACTACAACCCTTTTAAGTCCTAATTGATTTTGAACCAAGTTTATCCACATTAGTAGAGAAATACAGGAAGGCAAAGCCTATGGTACTACTGCTGTGCATTTGAATATCTCTGTGAGACAGAGAGTTAATTCTTTCCATTTGATATCCCATGTATGTGTTGACTTGCAATTTTTGAATTTGGGATTCTCTCTTAAAGTGCGAGGAACATGATGATTGAGTTGTGAATTTAATCCCATTTTCAATTGGGAGGAATGAGCGAGGGAAGACAATTGTGATAGAGAGGCAAATTTTGAAGCTTTAGTGTCATGACTTTGTTGCTACGTTGGTTAATGTAGTGTTTGAGCACTTGAATTAAAATAAAATATGTGAAAACTTGGTGCTTCATATACCTTGGATTAATTGTTGGTACCAACCTAAGTCATTCGATTGTGCTTAAGTTGAACCTTTTTGACTTGAAATGATGTGTGGTATGCCATTGAGATCGATTGTTGATTTATTGAAGGATGTTCTTAGTTGTTGAGTTGCTTGAGGACAAGCAATAGATTAAGATTGGGGTTTGATAATTTGGTATTTTACCAACTTATTTCCTCTTTATAGTTAAGTTATTGTATGATTTTGTTGAGAAATTAAGACATTTTCTGAGTTTTATTGGCATATTTCAAGTAGCAAGTGAATTGTAGAAGAAACGGAAGAAACCAAGTCAAAATGTGAAAAAATAGTGAAAAATGACTGATGTTAGATACTCTTCGCGATCGCAAACATTGGCACGCGATCGCATAAGGCTGGGAGAAAATGCATCGCAATCGCAATGCTCTTTCTGTGAACGCGATGAAGAAGTTGGTCACCGCCCCTGAAATGCTCTACGTGGACGCAGGATTCTGTCTGCGGTCGCAATGGTCTTTAACAGTACTCTACGCGATCGCAACCCCACTTACGCGATCGCGATTCATCAAGCACTAGGAAGCAATCTGGGCAGTTCTGGAAATTCACGATTTTGACACCAAAACAATTTAATACACGACCTAGCATATCATTGGCGGATATTTTGGCTTATTTTCAGTCCTCAACACTAGAGAAGAACAAGTTTTCGAAGCTAGGGTTTGCACACACACTTGGGTCTTGAAGATTTGAAGCTTGTGGTTGAGAATTTCTTACCCATTTATGTCCATTTCTTTATTCCCTTGCTTTGTATTGAATATTTAAGTGTGTAGTATTTATTTCCAACACTTAATCTTGTTTATGGAAATATTCATGTTTAAAGTGTGGATTAAATACCTTGTTGTGCTTATGTATTGAACGATTTTTATCTATTATTAAGTGAGTTATTGTTTCTTTAATTATTCTTGTTCTTTAATGTTTCCAAAGGGATTAGCTAACCCTAGGAATCGCCTATTAACTTTGAATTAATTTTGAAAAAGATAATTTGGGGTTGGGAAAGATTAATTAACAAGAACTTGAGGCTTTAACCCTCAATTGATAGCTTTTACCTAGGAATAGGATTGAAATACTTGTAGCCATATACGGGTGTTCTTAAGTTATTAATTGTGCTAGGGATAATTCAATTAGGAAGTCTTGTTAACCTTCGGAAGAAGCTAATTAAGAATTGTTGTCCGTGGCTAATTAACATAAACTCGCTCATATTTGTAAAATCGTGAAATACATTGGATCGTTACTTGAGTGTAATTCCCGATGCATCCATACTTGTAGCCATTGATCATTTTACTTGCTTTCTATGTTAGTTTACATTTTCGCATTTAGCTATAATATTTTCAAAACCAAATTCTAAGTGTTTGGCATTGCACAATAAGTGATAACTCTCTTACATTCCTAATTACCTACATATTGTTCTCTGTAGGATTCGACCCCGACTCATAGTTGAGTAAATTATATTGCATGTGACCGTGTCCATTTACTTTTTAGTAGTGGATTTGGACGTCATCATGCGCCTATGCGACTCTTCTTACCTTTATGCTCCATCTTCTAGCCAATCTATAGGCCTTACTGTGTTAACATATACAGATCTTGATAAAATGTCCCTCTGGGCATTTGTAGGTATACGGAAGTTCTTCACTCGGTACTTTGTCGAACTTACGAATATTGTTATACCTTATTTCATAGATCCGTTTATCCATCTGTCATTAATTCATCTCAATATTGGTCTATAATTTATTACTAATAACTTCAAACCTCTTACGTACTCACTCAAGCTCACGTTGCATCGAGGAACATCTAAAGTAATTTCCATAACTGTATTTCATAGCATCCCAAAGTGATTCACCTTACGTGGGTGTTTTAATCATGTACAATTAAAAAAATCCCCCTTTTTCTCAAATCATTACTCAATCGAAGGCCCAAACGTCATCCCTTATTTATCATAACTACATCTTCATTATATTGGCAGCATACCATCTCTTCTAAATGCTACTAGTCTCGAACTCCTTTGAGTTCATTCAGGCTATACTGAGCTTTCTATAACTCAGAGAAACCATCAGCTCTTTTATTTCCATGGGATTAATCCCGATGACTTATCCCTTCTTGTTATCCTCTCACTCACCCTTTTTTTTAATCCTTACTCTTGTTTTCTTAAAACATTATCGCTCTACCATATGTTAGCTTGCGATTTACACATCCATTTATACTACTCGCAATCCTCCTAACTTGCTTTCCCCATATATTTCCTCGAGTGAGACATTGCCTCATCTCAAACACTTCTTTACTCTCTTAACTAGACCTCTCAGTACCTAGAAACCATAGGTGGGAAGATATGTCTATGACGATGCCGCTATCATTCCTGGAATCTGAATCCTCGTGCTTTTAGCCTTCTATCCGAATTATGAACTGTTCACAACCTTCTGTGTTTGAGTATCTCGTACGTTGTTTACCTTTGTCTTATAATCTCGCATCATGTCTTCCATCTCTTTCGTGACCTCCCTTCCACATAGGTATAATTCACATCCACAACTTGAAGCTCTTAATATAACACTTGTACCTTTAGTGCATACATAATCCGGTGGGAGCTTCATACTGACTTCTTATAAGGCTGGTACTTCTTCGAACTGGCTTCTTTGTAGATTCCTTATAGAATATGGTTGTTGTATTATTTCTCTTGCACCTCTGATATTAAGATTGATTCTGCCATGTTCTCAACCACAATTTCTATAATTGTTTTTAGGTCCAATAATCAGACTCCTGATTTACTTCGTTGTTATAGCTCTTTAGTTTCCTCTTCCTTATGACCAGCCTTTGTGTGGGCTTAGGCTATCATCTGATATGCGGCTCATTGTATTTACATGTCCTTTCATGGACGCTATGGAATATTCATGATACAATTTTTTAACAATTGAATCTTTTATCTATGACCTGGAATCAATTCCTTTCTTATATCAGAGTCTTTTATGGCTGTACGATTGTCAACATATATGTTGCATCGATAATACTCCAAAATCATAGGTGCATTCACAATGTAATTATCTCTGGATCATTGGTCGAATAATTCCTTTCGTTCCTTCTCAACTTTCTTCAAATGCAAGCAATTGCTTTACCTGGTCATTCTTCCACTTGTTGCATGAATACTCGACTTATCTTAGTGCCCACACATAGTGTCCACGATAGGTGCTACTTTCTTATAGGATACATATAATGTTATTGGGAACTGTTGTTACAAGACCATTTCCTTTTTAGGTCACTGTGCTTAGGTTGAAGCCTTTTTACTCGTTTCTTCTGCTAGTCTTTCATTGTCGTACTTAGGGAGGACCCTCTGACTCTTGTAAAGTTGTGAACTTACTATGGACCTTTTGATGTCCTTCCTTGCCTATACTTATATGTAGTTACTTACCTCCATGCCCTTGTGCTAGTAGGGTTGCTTCTGAACTGATAATTTGATTGTAGTACCAGTGGCACTCTCTTGTTTTCCCGTAACATTCATACGGTACCTTTAACTACCCCGACTCTTATCTGAATATATCTGAAGTATTACATTGACATTACTGCGAGGTTGAATTCACTATATTGGGTTTTACTATGTTTATCTTGCACGATCTGCTGATTCGTCTGTAACCTCCTGCCTAGCCATAACTAGGCTCTTCCTAAATCAACTGCTAACTACTCGTTGGCCCATTCTCATATCAATATTCCGCGTAATCTTTCTTGGGTTATTTCATTTGTCTAACTTACCTCTCGCACTGGCTCCTTGTTTATCAATAACATTCCAGGCAGGAACCCTTACTTTCTTTCCTTGACGTCGTGCTTGCATAATATTCTTAAATCGTAGTATATCTATAGGATAAGTACAATCTCATTCCTTTTTTATTTTTATCGCAATCTTCCTTTACCATCCCATAGTCACTAGAATCACTAAATTCTGACTTAATGCCACATCAGTCCATATTCCCCCCTTTAGGGGAGTACTTAGAGTTGGAGCCACGAGGATCTACCTATAGATGTTTTACCTCTTCATCTTTGGCATCGTTTTCCAACATCAATGACCCTTACTCGCCTTGTGGCAATCCTTCTGTACCAAGGATAACAAAATTCCTTACTTGCGAGGGTGACACTTAGTATAATTGAGACATACCGTCCCTTAAGCTTAATTTTGCTCACATTTCTTGCTTAAGGGAAGCGTCTTCCTGAATGAACATTCTCTGAATTTCTCATGAATCTTCTTCTGTTGTCCACTCTATAATTGCCGGAATGAAATTTGAGTTTCTCACGATACCAACTATTATCAAATCACTCAGTCCCTAATTCATGTTTAGTTTATCTTGTTCGCCAGTCCATACCGATTTCTATTACTCTTGGGTTTAACATTTTCTTTTTGGTAATCACGTTAGAGTCACGAACTTATTTTTAGAAATGAGGATATGACTTTATGATCTATACTCTTTTGTTGCCTCAAGTCCTGTCACCTCTCGTATTTTCCTTTACTTGACTATAGACTCGTAATACTGTAATTGTTTTTTATGTACCGTTGTCATCCATGTATCTCATCTTACTCATAATGCTTTATTAACTCTCTTCTTATTTCCCTACTAAAATCTCTGTATATCACTTTATGTTGAAAATTCCAACAAGACATTTCTTTGCTTTTAGCTCCCCTTGCTCCATGTATTGGCTCTTCGGGTTGCCTAACATTCTCTCTCTACTAGGAACGAGATCCATACTAAGGTAATTGTTTTTTCCTTCCAGAATTCCAATGCCTATTTTAATAAAAAAAAAATTGAACACTCTAGTATTCATATCTAGCTGTACTATTCTAGAGTGCGCCATCAGGGTATCTCACAAGGAGATTTATTAGAACATTTGCAATATTCTTTGGTAATGTTAACTACAAACAATCCATCCACCATTTTGGGTCACTCTAACCCCAGCCGAATCCTGATATCCGTCCGTCTCTTAACTATTTTAGTTAGCTCCCCTAGGGCATAACTGAGATCAGTGTGGCCAATTGTACATACTTCTCTTATTGTTGAAGATAACTCAAAAGGCTTATATTCCTCTGCATGTATTGTAAATATTGATAATCTTCATTAACTGGGCGCCTCGTATCCTTCTTAATCTTGCTTCTTTTGCTTGTTGAAACTTGTATCTATCTCCTGAATCTCTCATTGCCTTTCACCAAAAAGGTGGATAGATATTCATGTCTTAAGGCTCTTTATCAAGAGGCTTAGTACATACATGATTTACTGAAGATCTTACATTTACTTATCATAAGAATCATAAAAAATTGAGTTCCTCTTACTCAACTCTTCCATAGCCACATTTAATCTCTTACCAAATGTCTTTCTGGATGTAGGCATCGTCTTATTACGAATAAAATAAAAGTTAGGAATTTGAATTCTTATATGTGAGCTCTACCACACGATCTAGAGTAAGAAGAAAGAGTGACAGGCCTAAATGCCACATAGCCTCCTACTTATAAGTGTGGTGGACGACACACCCATGAACAATACTCTACCAGACACGGCTTGTAGACTCCCTAGGACGGAACTGCTCTGATACCACTTTTGTCATGACCCAACCTGATGGGCCGCGACAGGCACCCAGTACCTTACTCAACCGAGTACCAACATAACGTATCTTTTCATGTCATACTATCTTAGATAGCTGAGCCGGAAGGCTGCCATGAGATAAGTAGAATAAAACATGTGATACCAAATTATACATAAGACATACGGGCCTATAAGACCAAAATAATCACTCGTATACTGAACAAGAACATAGGCCGACAAGGCCATACAATCTTTTACGTACATGACATCTATTTACAAGCCACTAAGAATACATAATTTCCCGCCATACCAAACAATTGACGTCTAAATCATACTAACCAAACAAGGAACTCCGAAGCAAATGGAGCGCACCAACATCTTCCGCTGAGCTGATAGCCTACTTGGAGGGCTCTCGACCTGTCTATCGGGACCTGCGGGCATGAAACGCAGCGTCCCCAGGCAAAAGGTATGTTAGTACAAATAATGTACCGAGTATGTAAGGAATGAAAATCAGTAACTAATAGGAATGAGAGAAACATGGAGTAAAATACGCGACATGTAAGTCAGAATAAGTCTGTAAATCATGAAATACTCATAGTGTCATGCATATGCATATGAATGTCATGTCGTGCATAGGTACATGTGTTCATAACATCATCAAGCCTCTGAGGGCATCCCATCATATAAGCTCGGCCACTGTGGGCAAAATCATCATCATATACCAGCTGATCAGGTGGTGGTGCGTTTATAACGCCATAACCTTTTCTCATATCCCATATACATATACATACATATATACGCGTATATAACGCCATCTAGTCATGGGTCAATGTGCATGTATAAATGAATGCAATACATGAGGAATATGTCAATAAAATCTCTCGGAACGTCATAAGACCATTATACCTCTGATTAATATCATTAAAAAAACTTTATCAACTCACGTATTTTCTGAGACCCATGAACAGATAATAGAATAATAAGATATATGGGAATTCAACAACATAGACATCTCTAATACTTCTATGAATAGAGTCATTTATGGAAGTTGTGCATTTTGTCGTTTCGTTCATGTCGTATAGATCATGCCAAAAAGAAAGAAGGATGGCCTTAACATACCTGGACCGATTTTCTTGACAATTCATCTAATACACCTCTTTTGCGATGAAATACGTAACGGCGGATTGAGATAGGGAAATATCCGTATAACATTCTTGATAAAGATTTCATTGTACTCTCTTAGAATCGAAAATGTAACGCTTCGAAATTTTAGGTGACTTGATTAAACTCCACCGTCGCTTTGCAGATCTTAGCATCTCTGTTTAAAATTTATGAACAATGTTGCTTGTAAAGAATGGATGCTGTTCTCAACAAGAATGGAAAAATGAAATATAGTCGTACTCTTATCTTTGGCTTTCTTGACAGCTCTTCTTTTAACCAAATAAGTTAAGGTTATTACTTTAAATATAGCCACCTTTCAAAGTGACTAAAGAGTCAACAAAGAGAAATTATATTGCTGCCACGTTAAAGTATCATAGGTTTGTCCAAAGATTTTAACTAATTATCCACCAATTTTCTAATCAATTTGTTATTCTCCCATTAATCAATCGTTATTCAATTACTCACATAATTAAGAATTATTCTAATTACTTAAAATACTATTCAATTTTCATATACCTTATACACCTTACTATCATGCCCATATGGTACCTTGTATGATACTAGTCCAGAAATATCAGGTATTTTGTCTCTTGCCGTATTTTATCCTAAACTATTAAATTTCGACAAAATTTATTTTCTTTGATTTGCTTACTCTCTCACCTTCACGAATTTACTCATCACTTGTTTGAAATAGTATGATACTTATCATCTCACAATAATCTCATTCCCTTACTTAAGTCGATTACCTTACGACAAAACATTAACATGCGAAAATACGAAATGTAACATATCATTTTCGAGCTTATCTCAATTTACTTATGGCGTACATCCACGTACGAAAATATGGGGTGTAAAACGGGATGTCAGTACTAATAATATACGAGTATGTAAAAAACGAAAATCAGTAAATAATAGACATGAGAGAAATATGGAGTAAAAGACTCGACCTGTAAGTCCGAATAGCTCTGTGAATCACTTAATACTTGTAAAGTCATGCATATGCGTATAAGTGTCACACCATGCATGGGTATATGCGTTCATAACATCATCAAGCCTCTGAGGGCATCCCATCATATCATCCCGGCCACTGTGGGAAAATCATCAACGTATACCAGAGGATCAGGTGGTGGTGCGCGTATAACGTCGTAACCTTTTTTCCATATCCCATATACATACATATACATATATATGTGTATGTAACGACATCTTGTGATGGGTCAATGTACATGTATAAATGAATGCAATGCATGAGAAGTACGCCAATAAACTCTCTTGAAATGCCATAAGACCATTATGCCTTTGAGTAATATCATGAATTAAACTTTTTCAACTTACGTATTTTTCTGAGACCCATGAACAGACGATAGAATAATAAGACATATGGAAATTCAAGAACATATGCATCTCTTATACTTCTATGAATAGAGTCATTTATGGAAATTGTGCATTTGCTCGTTTTATTTGTATCGTATAGATTATGCCAAAAAAAAAGAAGGGATAGCCTTAACATATCTAGGCCAATTCTCTTAAAAATTCCTCTAATACACATAAATTGCGGCAAATCACGTAGCGGCGGATCGCAGTAGAAAAAAGTTCGTATGATAGAAAGATTATACCGTATTACCTTAAAATTGCAAAATCACACGTTGTCAGGACTCTAAGAATTAACGTTTGAATTCTTGAAGATGCTTATGAGATCTTATTGATTTGTTGAAGATGCTAAAAAAAATTCACGTTACAAAATGAACATGCATCTATCTTTAAAGTTAAAGAGGTTTTATGTTAGAATGGATGTGGGCCCCACTTGTAAGACTTGGCCACAAAACATCCTCCAGTTCTTGCTACCTTATTGTGTGATTTATGAGTCATTATTCAAGACCTCTTTGGCTGCGAACTTTCCAAATCCCACGTGGATGTTGCCCCTCTTATAGTTATCCAACAAAACTCACTTAAATATTTATCTACAAATTCATTAATTAATCAATTACTCATATAATTAAGAATTATTTCAAATAACTTAAAATACTACTCACTTTTAACACACTTTGTACACCTTACTATTATGGTCATGTGGTACCTTCTGTGCACTAGTCCATAAATGCAGGGTATTATAGCTTAGATCGTATTTTATCTCAAAATGTCAAACTTCGACGAAATTCATTTTCTTCGATTTGCTTACCTTCTCACCTTCACGAATTTACTTATCACTTGTTTGAAATAGCATAATGCTTATAATCTCATTGTCTAACTTATGTCGATTAACTTACGACGAAATCTTAATGTGCGAAAATGTAGGATGTAACATCTCATTTCTGAGCTTATATAAATTTACTTATGGCGTACTTTCACGTACGAAAACATGAGGTGTAGCATCATTCCACCTATGAAACATTCGTCCTCGAATGTTGACTGATGCAATTATCATTTTCGTAACTTATGGCTTCTGAATACTTTAGAACTCTTCTTACCACCTAGGCAATTGTTCTGTGAAAAAATCCAAAAGCCAGGGCATTTCCCCCATTTAGGCCTCTTTATCACACCATGACGTGGTCGGAATTATTCCAATCTCGTAATTATTGTTACCTCTTCTAATGTAGTCTGTACGACTTTTTCCTTGTATGTGCGCCTATGTGACTCTTCTATCCTTTTTCCTCCATATTTTAGCCAATCTCTAGGCCTCACTTTGTGAACATACGCATAACTATAACAAGTTGCCCTCCGTGGAACCTATAGGTGTACTGAAGTTCTTTGCTCGGTACTTTGTTGAACTTACGAATATTGCTATACCTTATTTCATAGATCTGTTTATCCATCTGCATGACGTTACTGCATATATGTAGGTCATACTATACCATATTCTTACTTCGATTTATCGTTACTGAGGTCTGCTACCAAACTCCAAGTTATTCTTGTTGTTTATCCTATATGTATAAATCTAAGTCCTTTAACGCTTCCTCATTACTATTTATCTTGAGACTGATGGCCTAATCTCATCTCATACTTTGTAATTTTTTTCCATCCATTGTTGATTCACCTCAATGTTGATCTACAATCTACCACTAATAATTTAAAACTTCTAACGTAATACATTGCCACTAAGTCTCATGTCTTATAGGGGAACGTCTGAAGTGATTAGACTGATCCTCCTGGGCCGATACGATACTGTACTTCGATAATCTTACATCATAGCATCCCAAGGTGATTCATCTTATGGGGGTATTCTAATCCTTTGTCGTCCATGAAATCTTTTCTTCATCCTTTTTTTTCAAATCATTACTCAATCGAAGGCCCAAACTTCATCCTTTATTTATTACAATTACACCCTCATTCTACTATCAGGGCAGCATTCCATCTCTTCTAAATGCTATTAGTCTTAGACTCCTTTGAGTTCATTCATGTTATACGGAACATTCTATAACTTAGACAAACCATCAGCTCTCTTGTTTTCTTGGGCTTAATCCCGAAGACTTATCCATTTTCGTCACCTTCTTACTTTCCTTTTCTTATCTTTACTCCTGTCTTTCTAAAACCTTGTCACTCTACCATACTTTAGCTTGCGACCTACATATATCTATCTATATTACTTGTAACCTCCCTTCAACTTTCTTTCACCATAGACTTCCTTATGTTATTCTGGAATATCAAGCGAGACACCATATCGTCTCCAACTCTACTTTACTCGCTTGAATAGATCTCTTGGTGCGTAGAAACCATAGGCTGGTATATATGCCACTAATGACACCTATATCATTCCTGGATAGTGAATCCCAACGCTTCTAGCCCTCTATCTGAACTATGGATTATTCACAACCTTTTGCACCTGAGTATCTCGTACGTTTGTTCATCTTTACCTTACTTACCTTAAAGTCTCGCATCGTATCTTCTATCTCTTTCATAACCCCACTTCCACATAGGTATGCTTTACATCCACAACTTGAAACTCTATTATAATACTGCACCTCTGGTGCATACACAATCCGGTGGGAGCTTTATACTGACTTCTTATGAGGCCGGTACTTTTTTAATTGGGTTTATCGGAGAGCCGTTATAGAATATGGTTGTTGTTCTATCTCTCTTGCACCTGTGATATTAAGATTGACTCCATTATGTTCTCAATCATGATTTCTATAATTCTCTGGGTCCAATAATCAGACTCCTGATTTACTTAGTTGATTGAACTTTTTAGTTTCCTCTTCCTTATGATCAACCTTCATGTAGGCTTAAGCTATCTTCCGATCTGTGGCTCATGGTATTACTTATTACTTTAGCCTTTCATGGGCGCTATGGAATATCCATGATGCAATCTTCTAAAAATTCAATACTTTGTTTATGCCCTGGGCTCAGTTATTACTTTTAACTTTTACCGAAGTCTTCTACGACTGTATGAATGTCAACGCATATGATACATGGATAATACTCCTAACTCTTAATTGTGTTCATAACTTAACTAGCTCTGGATCATTGATTGAATAATTCCTTTCATTCCTTCTCAGCTTTCTTTAAATGTAAGCTATTACCTTTCTTGGTCTTTCTGCCCCTTGTTCTGTGCATACTTAGCTTATCTTAGTGCCCACACATACTGGAATTCCATACAACTCATATAATCTTGAATATCACTTTTGATTTTTACTTCATATTCATTAGCCACGGTAGGTGCCACTTTCTTATAAAGTGCATACAACGTTGTTATGAGATTGTTGTTATAAGACCACTTCCTCTTTTGGTCACTAAGCTTAGGTTGAAGCCTTCCCCTTTACTTCCTGTCACGACCCAAATTCCCAACTTCAGGGATCGTGATGGCGCCTAACACCACACTTGCTAGGCAAGCCAATGTTAGAAATTATACAATCATTTTCTTTATAACTTTATTTCGACACGTATGAACAAATCCAATTAAACACAAAATCTAATACTTCTCCATAAATGCAATCAGGATTTAATATTTAAAGTAACAGACGAGCCATCAACTAATGCAAATTTCATAACTACCCAGAGTCTGGCGTCACAATTCACAAACTACTAAGAATGCTACAAATAATGGGCTGAAAGAATTATATATCTATTTTTGAAAGAAGTAAAACAGTGTCCAAAAATAAGTGAACACTCCAGGAATCTGCGGACGCTAGCAGATCTACCTCGTGTCTCCGAGGAATGACATCAGCTACTAATTCTCCTAACTCGGACTAGTACCTAGAACTGCACAAAAGAGTGCAGAGTGTAGTATCAGTACAACCGATCCCATGTACTGAGTAAGTGCCGAGCCTAACCTCGACGAAGTAGTGACGAGGCTAAGGCGGGGAAATGACAACATAAAACCTGTGAAAATAATATATACCATAACACAATAAAATAATTCTACACGAAAAAAGAAAGATATAACTAAGACAATAAATATAAAACAAGAAGAAAATCTAAACACATAAATTCAAATACTGCCACATTAATAAAATAACACAACCGCCTCTTTCAGGCCTCAGTTATAACCGATGCTCAATAATTTTCAAGGTTTCAAACTTTATCTTTGAATGAGAGTATTGCCAAAAATATGAAGAAAAAAAACAGTAAAATAAACATTTAAACTTTTCCAAATTTGTAAGTCTCAAATCCTTGAGTTTCGAAGAAAAACCAGTAAAAACATTTTTTTTAAATCTAGTGAGATAATTTTTCGTAAAATCCAATAATTCATAAGTGTCCTCCCTTATCACACCTTTTGTTGTGGCGTGCAAACCGCTCCCACTTGTCCACTATTATTCCTCCTCCCTACATATATCACCCGTATCACTCTTGTTGCGGTGTGCAACCCGATCCCACATGTCCACCCTTATCACACCTTTGTTGCGGCGTGCAACCCGCGCCCATCAGACATATCATAACCTTATATTAATTCATGAAGCTTTCACAATTCAAGCCAAGCCTTTCACAATATTTCTGTTTCAGCAATATCCCACAACCTTATATTAATTTATGAAGCTTTCACAATACAGGCCAAGCCTTTCACAATTTTCTGTTTCAATAATATACCACAACCTTATATTATTTTATGAAGCTTTCACAATACAGACCTGTCACGACCCCAAATCATAAACCAGTCGTGATGGCGCCTATAGTGGAACTAGACTAGCCAACAATTACATATTTACAGTTTTCTTTTCAAAAATTTCACAAATCATTATCAACATATCATAAAACATATATGAATCTCTAAATTTTCTTTTTTTCAAAACAAACAAAGCTAAACAGTCTACACCCATTCCCAAGATCTAGAGCCAACAGGTCATGAGCATCTAAGAATACTACCAAGAATATTACTGTCACAATACCTAAATCTCGGAACAGGAAAATTAGTACAAAACATGGAAGGGAAGCAGAGATGCTGTGAGCGCTGAACAACTACCTCGATGTCCCAAATTCGGCTCCATGCGTAATAAGAAAGCTAGTGCTCGGCACCAGCACCTGAATCTGCACACAAAGGTGCAAAGAGTAATGATGAGTACGCCAACTCAATAGTAATGAAAATAAATCAGGTCTTGAGCAGTAAGAAACACACAGGGTCAAACCATCAAGTCACAATAAATAGTGTTTCTTTCCAACAGTGTATACATTAAATCAGTACGCTTTAAAAGCCAATTTCAGTAAAACTCCTTTGACAAAGATATGGTTTCCAGTAAATTCAGTGAAGTACCCAAAAAGTATTAGTTTTAATATGAAATGAATCATAAATATTAACTCAGGTAAACTAAGTATCATAAACCGCCCCTCGGGCAAGTCACCACTCAGAATCAGTCACTCAGCATACCTCACAATCACTCAGCACCAGTCCCTCGGGCAACCTCACTGTCACTCATGCCTCTCAATCACTTGTCGCTCGGCACTCGGCACTCGGCACTCGCACTTAGTAGGTACCTACGCTCACTGGGGTGTACAGACTCCGGAGGGGCTCCTACAGCCCAAGCGCTATAACAAACCAAATCATGGCCTTAATCACTCTGGCAGTAGGCCTCTCTCATATCATAACAGCGTAACATGCTGCGGCGTGCAGCCCGATCCAAAATCATATCCTCACAAATCAGGCCATCGGCCTCACTCAGTCAGAAAGCTCTCAAAAAGCCGCTCGGGCTATAAATAAAACGGGGTACTCGACCCAAAATATCATTTTAAATAACTAACTATGTAAATAGACTGAGTTTTGAAATTAGTTAAACATAGCATGACTGAGTGTAAAACATGAATTAACACAGTGAGGAATAGTAGTAAATAGCCCCCCAAGGGGTCCAAACAGGTCGGCATAAGGCCCCAAACATGGTGTACAACCCAAAAATAAGGTAATAGTCTTAAAACACAATTTATCATATGATTTAGAAATAATTAATAAAATTATGTGATTGGGTCTTCCAAAAGCAAAGGAATGATTCATTTTTAGTTAACTGATCTGATGGGTCCAACAAACAATAAATTATAAAAAACATCTAAATTCTAAATAAAAATATCAAAAATAATAAACTATGATTCTAAATAAAGGATAATAAATAAACGGGATCTTCTTTTATTCGAAACGTCTCGTGATATTCAACCAATTATGCACTTCAATATAATTACCGGGAGTAAGCGCTATAGCCTGTTTCCAATATTCAACGGCTAGATCGAACCAAGCCTCTGCAATTTCAGAATCTCCCTGTTGAATGGCTTGTTCTCCCCGGCCGAATAGGTAGTTCAATTCCTTCCCTTAGAACCGTACTTGAGAATTTCTTACCTCATACGGCCTCAGCAGTCAATTCTTTTGGTGTCCCATTTTGATCTATACCATATCTAATAAAATCTAATGAGATTTCTCATGGATCTATCCCAGTTTTAGGGTTAACCAAAAGAAAAATAGGTTAATTACATGAGTTTCAAACTTAAATTTGGATGAATAATCCGTTTATTTAGTTTTATCTTTTTTCCCACCTTCAGAAGAATAAAGCATAGGCATTTCTACTAGTGTTAGAATTTTATGAAAGGTAACTATCTCGGTTTCATAGATAAATTTATATAGAATCTTTGAAAAAGACTTTCTTTCATAAGAAAGAAAATACTTACTATCTTTGGGATCTGATCCTACACCGCTGCTCAAGACTTTAGTGGATCGACTCTATTACATAAGTTAATTCCTAATTTTTATCTCACATCATGAGATAAGTATTTCTTCCATCATGACATAAGTACGCAATTATTACTGTATTGGCCCAAAACCTCGCTAATTGATCTTTACGGTCCTTCTTCTATCTCTATCAATTAAAGCCTTATATCCATAGAAAGTAGTTTCTAGGCATTTTTATTTTTTCCTATTTTGACTTCTATGAAGTTTCTTTCTTTGCTACAGCTGATAAAAATTGTTGTTTTAGACGATGCATATGTAGAAAGCCTATTTGGTTCTAGTAGTTACTTTACTAGATTTTTTTTTTCTTTCTATAGTGGAGATAGTCGCACGTAATGACATATCACGGCCATATTATTAAAAGCTTGTGGTAAGAATGGGTTTCGTTCTAGTGCTCGAAAATAATATTCCAAAGCTTTCGTAAGTTCTCCATTACTTGTGTGGATAAGCCCTATATTATAGAGTATATATCTTCGATCATAGGGATCCATTTCTAGTCGCATAGCTTCATAATAATTCTGCAAAGCTTCCGCGTAATTTACTTCGGATTGAGCCGACATCCGTTACGGTCGTCATTCAATTGAAAGAATCTCCATTCCAGAACCGTACGTGAGATTTTCACCTCATACGGCTCCTCCCTTATGCATAATGAGAATAATACATTGAATCAAAAAATATTCAACGGTGAAAATATTCTCATTCAGAACTCAGCTAGGCTAGTATTTTTACAAGAAATCTCTAGCCAACCTTCCTGCAAGAGATTCTTTCTTAACATCAAGCCTATTGGGACTAAATAGAAATGATAAGATAACTCCAACAATTTCTTTGTTTTTAACGCCTCCTAATTTCCAGGAATTAGTCACTGCAATAGACTTCGATGGTTATACGGGTATCCAAAGAACGAACGAGATAGATGTTTGTTGTCCCAACCATTCTTTTAGTCCCAAGCCCGCTAAGGAAAGGGCTGACTTAGAACAATGTTTTCGTGTTGTTGATTCCTAGGTGTAGTGCTTCTTCCCCTATGCTGCCTATTAGCGCTAGTAGAGTAGGATTGACCCGTAATACAGAACCTTTAGGCATAACCTTTCGCTTAATACTAGAATCGAGAGTCGAAACATAGCATGTGAGGTTGCATTAATCGAGGATACACGACAAAAGGAATTGTTCTATTTCCAAACTTCACCTTCAAAAAGCGTAGATTTTTTGTTTTCAAAAGGTTTCTCGAATCACGTGTTTTTCTCCTCGTAAGACTGAGAGAAATGAATAAATATGAAAAAAAAAGAATCAAATCGCACCATCTCTGTAATAGGTAAATGCCTCTTTTTCTCCTGAAGTTGTCGGAATTACTCGTAATAAGATATTGGCTACAATTGAAAAGGTCTTATCAATAAAATTTCCATTTATCCGTGATCTAGGCATAGGTAGCAATCCATTCTAGAATTCTTCTCATTACCTCTCATGGGAAAAAGATCCCACAAAGAAAAGAATTGTATAGTACGAAATAACATAAAAACTTCTTTTTTTTAAGAAAAAAACAAAAGATATGAATCCTCTATTCCAATTGTTCCTTTTTGACAGGAATCGATAAGAAATANATATTTTTTTTTAAGAAAAAAACAAAAGATATGAATCCAATATTCCAATTGTTCCTTTTTGACAGGAATCGATAAGAAATAAGAAATATTTCAAGGCGATTAGATTTCATACTAATGTAGTTGTATAGGAACTATTCCGATTTCGGTGAAGTTACAAATTCGAAGAACTCGAGAAATTTTTATTGAATCATGATACAAATTACAAAGAAGAAAAAAGACTGAATAATCATTCTATGATGAAAATAGAATAACTGCCAATTTTGTGTACATAACGGGTATACACAATACAATCAAATCTAATTTTTTTTTTATGAATTTCTATTCTAGTAGAGGGGTAGGTGTTTGTTGTTGAGAACTCCAAAACCGAAAAGGAATTTGAAAATTTTTCTGGTATGGAATCATAGTCTATATAATTAAAATTATGATTTAAGAGTATCCATTAACTATAGTCTAAAAGATATAGACCATCAATCAGTTGATTCGTTCTAATTCATTGAATTAATCCGTTAAAAAAATATCAGAAAAAGAAGGGAACGTTGTTTTTGCAAACATGAATCAAAATTTTTTTTCAAAATTTTTACGCAAAATTGTATCTTTATCCCGGAGCCTCGAAGGAAAGAAATATCGTTCTTTGTTTGACTTTGACGAAAAAATTTCAATTAAAATAGATTGGTCGTACCTATCCAATAATGGAATATGGATTATGACTGACTCGCTATTCACTCGGTTTTTGGGTCATAATCGTTATGTAGGAGAGATGGCCGAGTGGTTGAAGGCGTAGCATTGGAACTGCTATGTAGGCTTTTGTTTACCGAGGGTTCGAATCCCTCTCTTTCCGCACCTTTGCTTAATTCACCAATTTTACTAACAACAAGGGCTCAAATTTTTCGAACCCTCGAAGTCTGACGAGAATAATGTTCTACGACGAGCAATTCATTTATTTTCAAACCGACCCATTTACTATCTATTATTTGATTGACTAATTCTTTATATTGGAATGGGTGAAGGGTCAAATGGTTTGGTAATTCCTCATGAGGGGATGAATCGAGAGAAATTTGAATCAGAGCTCTGGATTTTTGTTCATCCTTTGCCGTAATAATATCTCGGGGTTTGCAGCGATAACTCGGTATATCTACTATACGACCATTAACTAAAATATGTCGATGGTTAACTAATTGGTTCTGCAACTCATAGTTGCCACGGGAAGGACCAAGTACGTATCCTTAATCAGTGCACGCCAACCACTCGTCATCCAGTGTGTGTGTCACCCCAAAACAGTGAGAAGAAACTAAGTCTGGGGTTTCATACCCTCAGGACAAAATTTAAAGTCATTACTTACCTCAAACCAACCCAAAAAGCTACTTCGCAATACTCTTGCCCCTCGAATCGACTCCCGAATGCTCCGAATCTATCAAAATCAGATTTATCACATCAAAATATGCTAGGGAGATGAAACCCAATCAAACAATATCAACATTAGGCACAGTTCCCGAAATTGGTTAAACCCGACCCCCGGGCCCACATCTCTGAACTCGATAAAATTTATACCGTAATGATCCTCATCCTCTCTCGGTCTATACATATGAAGAACACTGAAATCGGAAATCAAATGACCCCTCAAATCCCCATTAGAAGGTCTCTTAATTTCAAGCCCTAATTACCCATTTTTACACAGATTTTCCCCAAACTATCACCACGAATTATCACGACCCAAAATCCTAACTCAGGTTGTGATGGCACCCAACTGCGGGGTCAGGCAAGCCAACACTCAATTACTAAGGGTTCCACCTCATTTGATAAAACATTTCATCATAAACCAAGTTTTAAAACTTAAAACATTAACCGAAAAGGGGTAATTAGCCGGTTTAAATCAAAAGCAACCATAAGGAGGCTTGAGCCAATATATATGTGTATAGATCCGTGATCCAAAACAACTACTACGTGTGTGCCAGGAACTAGTGTCACAAGTCATACGGACATACTAACAGGATATACAAGATATAATATATACAGTCCCACTGTGTGAAAGGAATTGACGGGAATACGGCAAAAGAAACTCCAGGGTGCTGCCGAGGATCGTCAGGGAAAGCAGCTCACCATGAAGTCAGGTCCAACTATGATCAAAATCTAGCTCCGGTCTGATAACCAGATGCACCAGCCTCAGAACCTGTACAATTAAGTACAGAAGCGTAGCATGAGTACATAAATAGATATGTACCCAGTGAGTATCCCGTCTAATCTCGAAGAAGTAGTGACGAGAGGTCGACTTGACACTCACTAAGGTCCAACAGTGTAATATAACAGTATATGAATAAGCGGTAGGCATGTAAGGAAAATAAACAGCAAATACATATAAGGCACAAAATCCAAGTAAGTGCTGAAAGTAAATAACAATTACTACTTCATTTTCCCCAAATATCTTTCAAATCAATGTCCGTGAAATCTGTAACAATCTAGCATGCGCATACGGGGTAAGGACAACAGGTTTGAGCCATAAAATATCCATATATGTGCATTGCCGAGGGTCGAACGACCCGAACCATAAGTGCAACCTTACCATAAACATACCTGCGCATTGCCGAGGGTCGGACGGCCTGAACCATAAGTGCGTCTTTCAATCCGACGTGGCGTACGACACACTCCCATGAGAGTGGGGGAAAGTCACACTCCGCTCGCGGAATATAAATTCCGTAGCGGTCACATGCACACACAATAATCTTCAACATTTGCTTTCCATAAACAACTTCTTCCAATTACCCAATTCTATAGGATCTCAGGGAAACGATACTACATATAACATGAGTTCATAACATATAATGCATTACATGAAAGAATACAAGGCATGATGTGAGTCTAACTACTCGGACATATCAATAATAGCCGCTATGTACAGACTCTCGTCACTTTGTGCGTACGTAGCCCCCGCAAACAACAACACATAGCATTTAGATCACCTATGGGGACAATTCCCTCTTACAAGGTTAGAAAGGAGACTCACCTCGTGTCGAATCTACTTCTCGGACCAAGAACGCGCCCAAAACTGCGAACTGTACACCCGAGGACTCGAAACTAGCCAATTGTTATACAAATATATCAATTCATGCTCAAAGTATGGAAATTCTCATTCTTATTTAGTAAATTAATCATTCTTGAAGAAATTCCAAAATTCGCCCTCGGGCCCGCACACTCACATTCCAAAATTTCTCGAAGGAATCACTCACCCATAGCCTAAGGATCATTAATATATGATTTTTACTTCACTTCATACCAAATTGACATGTAATTTTCTAAATTTCCAAAATTCCTAGGTTACTACCCAAATACCTAAATTTTAGAAATTCCTAGGTTACTACCCAGATCCCTAAATTTTCATTAATTTAGTGTCACGACCCGAAAATCCCACCTTCGGGCCATGACTGCGTCTAACGTTGAACCCGCTAGACAAGCCAACGTTTGAACTAATAAAACTTATTAACAACAAATACGAACAATATAATCAAGGCTTCGATGGCCCACCATATAAAATTTAACAAAATAACCCATAATACAACATAGCACTTTTCGAAATAAAACCCATAAACAAATCCCAGAACTGGTGTCACATTCTCACAGACTATCTAAGTGATTACTACAACAAAAAGTCTGAAATAAGTACATAAGACTGTCTTTGAAATACAAAGTAAGACAGAGCTGAAAGTGGAAAGTAGAAGGTGACGTCAAGGCCCACGAATGTCTACGAGTCTACCTCGATGTCTCCTGTGTGAACTGAAGAGATGCTCCGACCGTCAGTGATCACCGGATCCGGCTGCGTAGTCTGCACAACATAAAGAAGTGCAGGTGTAGCATCAGTATAACCGACCACATGTACTGAGTAAGTGTCGAGCCTAACCTCGACGAAGTAGTGACGAGGCTAGGACAAACAACAACATATGTACCTGTACAGT
>ML278145.1:0-11386 GCA_005239495.1 Nicotiana undulata
CAAATGTGCACTATTTAATTATATCCCTTCCTATGATGTGTGTATATAGTGCAAGACTGCAAGAAATGAGAGACTGAGTTATTAAACTCTTAATCCAATAATCCATAGCCTTTTATAGGTAGTGTATTGTGCTGCAGAATACACTTGATGGATGGACCTATATGAGTGTGGAGTGGGGCTGCTCCTATGAAATTTATGGCAAAAACATTTTTAGAGCACTCATGAAAACCAAGCGCGCGCCTGGCCTATTAACGCAATACCGCGACAAACAACAAAGTGTGTGCGGGTATAATGTGATAAATAAAATACTAAACTTACAAAAGAATTCTTGGTTCATAGAAGTTTTAAACCTCACTAATTGTTTTGTAAGTTTAATCTTATTTTATCTAAGTTTGGTTCATAGTCCAAGAGACACCAGATTCGACGCATTATGCTCATTTGTGAAACCCAGCATTGAGTTGAAACCTAGCAAATTATTTTATTATTATTAATTTTTTTTATATTCTTTTTTATCTATGTGGGGGATTATTGGAAAATAATTATTTTTTATCTCAAAAAAAGATACTCAAATTAATGTCTATGTTCATTCCCTGATATAATATTAGTTGCTCTTTATTATACAAATTACTCTTATTGTTTGTAACAGATGGTACAATACAATTTTACAATAATAAAATTGATTTTGAAATCTATATATATATGTATATATTAGATTTGAATGTTTACGTTTGGTAGCCTTGAATGGTTTTACGTTTTGTTTATTAAAGCCTTAATGGTTTTTCATTTTGGACGTTTAGACTGTGGATTCTTAATTGTATTAACGTTTCAAAATGTTTTCAATTCAAAATGAAAATGTATGTCTATTTCATTGTAACAGTCATTTAAATTTGGAAAATCCATTATGGCTCTGACGTTTTCAATCAGATGGTTCATTTGTTTTGGACTATATATATTTGTGTATTCATCTTCTAATGGGTGTACAAAAAGTTAAAAACTTNCATTGTAACAGTCATTTAAATTTTGAAAAGCCGTTATGGCTTGGACATTTTCAATCAGATGGTTCATTTGTTTTGGACTATATATATTTGTGTATTCATCTTCTAATGGGTGTGCAAAAAGTTAAAAACTTTTCTTCCTTTTTTCTTTGTGCTGGGTTTTCTACTTGTAAATCTTTGTTGTTTCTGCTCCTAGTTATACTAGAAGAGTTTGTTGAATCCTGGGGATACACCTAAAATTATTTATCTCGGTGTGGGCGAAATATCCTTAAGAACAGTGTCTTTGACACGGCTCAAGCTAAACCATTAATTTTCCATAATTATCCAATTTTTTACAACAAAAAGCTCCTTTAGAATCTGATGTAAACATCACTGCCAAGCAATTGACGTCCAGCATAAATAAAACGTTATTACGTGCATGAGTTATTCCTATTTTATCTTCTCTGTACTTTGTAATAGCAATAATCTGCACTTGGTTTCTCTGTAGGTGCAAAGAAAGCACGTGAAGTTGTATTCAATGTTCTATGGGATGCGTGCATCAATGGTGATCTTTCGATTACGGAAGCCCTTGCTGCTCTTAATGATATATTTGCAGAAAATGCAAAGAAATTCTACAAGCTTGATTCTACTTCAAGATATTCCAATGTTGAACCACATTCATTATCGTCTTCCTTCCAAAAGGAAGAGTTAAATGGCCCATTGACGGATTTTACTCTTGTTCGCATTATGTGGTTAGATTTCTCTGCGCAGCATAGATGTCGTGTAAGCTTTACTTTATGTTTTTACCTCTCTACCCTAAGATTATTACTACCTCTGTTTCAGTTTATGTTAACCTATTTTCTTTTTGGTCTGTTTAAAAAAGAATGATCTTTTTCTAAATTTGGTTATAATTTAACTTAAACTTACAATTCTACCGTCAATGAGAAGCTTTTATAGCCACACAAATACCCTGGGCCCCTTTTTGACTTGTTTAGGACCACAAATTCCAAAAGTCTTCATTTTTTTTTTCTTAAACTCCGTGCCCAGTCAAACAGATTCACATAAATTGGAACGGAGAGCGTAATTGTTAATGATAAGCTTTACAAAGCCTACAACATTCAGAAAATACACGATTTTGAATAGTGTACCACAAGTCCACAACGTTCTTGTCTATCAACAACAAAAGCTACTTTTAATGGGGCAGCTTAAAGTAAATCATGATGCACTTGTTGGAACAACATTCATGCATCACGTCAAAAGCCTGTGGCTCTGTTTACTTGCATAAGGTATTTGGGGGAGCACATGATACTCAGTTACTATTATCTAAATTGTTGGGAAGCATGTCAGGCTAATAGAAGGGGAAAATATATATAAAGAGAAAAGCAATAAATTGAAGATAAAACAAAACAAGATTTATCTGGTTCGACAATTTTTGCCAAATCACATCAACACAGAGAATAGTTTTATTGATATTGAGAGAAAAAGAAGAATGTGAGGGATGGTTTACAACTGAAGAAAGGGATGCCTACTTACAGGCAAAACGTCTTCTGAAAAAAGTTTCAGCGAATGTAAATGCGCGGCAGAACGGCACTGCAGAAAGCACGCCGAATTCTTTCTTTTATATTTTTGGCAACCCATGTTTTCTGGCCCTTCTTTATATCTCTTTCTTTCTTATCTTTGTTTCTTCTTCACTTGTCTTTTTCTTTTTCTTTGACTTTTCATTTAAACACATGAGTCTGTTTTATCAATCTCCCTCTCAAACCCATATACATCAAGAAAGAAAATTTAAAAAAAAAAAGATTTGTCATTCTATGGTGGCACCTTCACATTATCAATCTTGAAGGCTAACTGAGGCAGCGCAACATCAGTTTGTCAACACCGACAATTTTGGTCAACATGTCTAACGGGTTCTTCGATCCTGGTATCATCTATAGAAAAGTAATTCCTTCACTATCAACTCTAAGATATGATGATTCCTTAGCTAGATATGCTTCGATCTTGCATGAAACACTGGATTCTTGGCAAGATGAATTGCACTTTCGCTATCGCTAAAAAACTCACAATTGTCATGCTTTTTACCTAGCTCTTTAAGAAATTTCTTGAGCCAAATCATCTCTTTTTCTAGATTTTGAGGTTGTCATGTACTCTGCTTCAGTGGTAGATAGAGCAACACTTTTCTGAAGTCTGGACATCCAGCTAAGTACCACCCAAGGTGAACACATAACATGTGGTACTTTTTTGACTATCCAGATTGCCGTTTAAATTTACATCAGCAAAACCTTGTAAGATAATATTTCTCCCTTTAGAACAAAGTTTCATACCTAAGGTGCCTTTGAGATATTGCAATATCCATTGTACACCTTCCCAATGCTCCTTTCCTTGATCTTACATGTACCTACTGACAACTCCAACTGCATAGGCTATGTCAGGTATAGTGCAAATGATAGAATACATCACTTTCTGCTGCTGAAGCATATAGAACTTTGGACATGTACTTCCTTTCTTCATATGTCTTAGGTGATTGGTCTTTCGACAGATTAAGATGGCTTCCAAGTGGAGTGCTTCTGGTCTTTGCATCATGAAGACTGAACCAACTTAGTACCTTCTGTATGTATTTTTCTTGAGACGATTTTAAGGTTCCTTCAGACATGTTTCTGCTAATCCTCATTCCAAGCATTTGCTTAGCTGGTCCTAAGACTTTCATTTTAAACTCCTCTGACAGTTATTGCATAAACATGTTGATCTCATTTATGCTAGATCGTGCAATTAGCATATCAACGTAGAATAGTTAAATGATATAGGATTCATAAAGATTTTTTATATAACATCAATGGTCCATCTCACATCGTGTGAGACCATTGTTATGCATGAACCCATCAAATTTTTTGTACCATTGTCGGAGATCTTGTTTCAAATTGTGCAAACTCTTCTTCAACTTACACACAAGGTATTCTTTAGCAGAAATTTGAAAACCTTCAGGTTGATGCTTCTTCAAAGTCACCATGCAAGAATGTAGTTTTATCATGTAGCTGCTCCAAATGCAAATTTTTTGCAGCTGTGATACTTAGCACCAACCTGGTAGTAGTGAATTTTACTACAGAAGAGCAGATCACGGTATAGCCAATTCCTTCCTTCTGCTAAAAGCTTTTTACTACTAACCATACTTTGTATCTCTTCTTACCATCATGCTCTTCTTTGACCCTGTACTCCCACTTATTCTTCAATGCCCTCTTTCCTTTTTGTAAGTCTGTAAGTAATGTTTTATTCTTTTGAAGAGAATTCATCTCTTCTTTCATGTCTATCTTCCATTTATTAGAGTTTATCACCTGGATCACTTTAACAAAATGCTCTAGTTCTCCGGTATATGTCAAAACTAAATAGTGGAGAGAAAGAGTTAACCTATATGGAGCATTCGTGACTCTTGTATATCTCATTAATGTAGGATTAGGAGTAACTGATCCCCAATTTGATTCAAGTCCTAGCTCCAAATCTGATTCTGCATCTGATCTATATTCAGCTTATGGTTCTGCATCTTCAATTTTAGAATCGATTGTAGTTCCTCTAGCCACTTCAATTTTTGAGATTTCTTCTAACTCAATTGTTTTGGATGTCTGTCTGTTGGTGTTGGTTGGTTTTCACTCCAAGCTTGTCCTTGTACATCACATTTTCATTGAATGTGGCGTTCTTGTGTCTTAAGATCTTTCTATTCTGATCATCCCAAGATCGATAACAAAAATTATCATCACCATAGCCAACAACAACAACAAGCCCAGTTTTATCCCAACATCATCACCATAGCCAATGCAGAAATATTCCTTGGCTTTAGGATCAAGCTTATCTCTTTAATTGGAGTTTACATGCACATAAGCAATACAACCAAAGATTTTTAGATGTGAGAGAGTTACCTTCTTTCCTGTCTATACCTCTTCGGGAATTTCAAAATTCAGTGGTACCAAGGGTCCCCTGTTTATGAGGTAAGTTGCCGGGTAAACAGCCTCGGCCCAAAATACTTCTGCAATCTAGAATGTATTCTCATACTTTTGGCTCGTTCATTCAGGGTTCTATTTATCCTCTCAGCAACGCCATTTTGATCTCATTCTCTGAGAAAAATATTATGAACTCTTGACTACCATACTCTCCTCTATTGTCATGCTTCGGACATTTTAACATTAGGCTTGTCTGATTTTCAACTATAGCTTTCCACTTTTTAAAGGTAACAAACACATCAGATTTATTTTTTAGAAAATAAACTCATACCTTTCTCGTGGAATGATTAATGAAGATGACATAATAGTGTGAGTCTCCTAGAGAAGTTACAGGAGCTGGTCCCCAGACATTCGTATGCACTAGTTCCAACTTCTCTTTCTTAGGTGTCCTTCGCACCTTTGAGAAACTAACTCTCTTTTATTTCCCGTAAATGGAACCTTAGCATAAACCTAATTCAACATTCTTGAGGTTTGGCAACTTTTCTTTGGCTGCCAACAACTTCATTCTCTTCTCACTCATATGCCCGAGCCTCTAGTGCCACAATGTTGTGTCATGATCATGGTCAACTGCTGCTATAGTATCTCTCTGTATTGCGGTTCAGTGTTCCTTTATTGAAGCCTTGTGCCACAACCAAGTTTTTGTTGTATATCTTCCACGATTTGTTACCTAATGTTGTTGTGTATCTTTCACTGTCAATCTGACCCATAAATATCAAATTTTTCTTGAGACCGAGAACATGTCAGACATTTTTCAATTTCCATAGCGTCCTTTGTGAAGTCTTTATATGAACTTCACCTTTCCCGACAATATCCAAAGGTTCGCCGTCTGCTAGATAAAGCTTCTCAAATTTTCCAGCAATATAATTATGAAATAATTCTTTGCATGAGGTAGAGTGAAAAAATGCACCTGAGTCCAGAATCAAAGATTTGACTAGACTGTCTGCATAACAAATTATTATATTACCGACTAGTTCAGCAATTGCATTTGCTAAATTATAATCCTTGTATTGATCGTTCTTCTTCTTCTTCTTAGGCTCTCCACATTGACTACTGTAATGACCCTTTTACTCGCAATTAAAACAAGTAATGTCTTTGCAATTTTTGAATTGCCCTCTTCTCCTTGACTTTGATCTATCACGACCATGAATTTTTCCTCTTTAGATGTGTCTCCCCCTGCTTTCGGTGTTAAAAGCAGATCCTGGGAAATCACTTGATTATCTTTGGCGACTATCTTTCCTTAGAACCAAATCTTTGATATCATCCAATTTGAGTTTGGTACTTCCCCATGAACTGCTAACTGCAGTTACTGTTGCAGAACAACTTTCCGGTAGAGATGATAGTAACGCCCTGATTTCGTCATCTAATGTTATATTATCAGAACTCAATTGAGTTAATATTACATTAAACTCATTGATATGTTCCTTAGCAGATCCACCTTCTGTCATCTTCAAGTTGAACAATTGACGTATTAAATAGATTTTAAGCATATGTCTTATCATACATATTTGAAAACACCTTCATCAGTCCTGCAGTGATCTTCTCGTTAATGATGTCGAACGCTACATTTTTTGTTAGCGTCAAACGAATCACACCAAGAGCTAGTAGATCTAATAGATCCCAATCAGCTTTGACCATATTCTCTGGTTTTACCCTAGTCAGAGGTAAGTGTATTTTTTTCTAGTACAAATAATCCTCTATCTGCATTTGTTTGAATCCAAAATCTTTGTCATTGAACTTGTTAATCTTAACCTTCCCTTCTTCCGACGCCATTTCTTCGCAATTTTTTTAAAGTGAATAAGGCTTGCGAATAGTAACCGCGGATAGCACTCTATGTAGGACAAAAATGTTCCAGTCGTATAAGGTAGACAACACTCACTATTGATAAACAATACTTTCACTATTGATAAGTAATGTTGCACTATTCTTAATAGTGCAAGTATTAATGAGCAATAGTGTCACACTATACTTGTGAATAGTACACTGCACCAATACCGTACTTTTCCAGCAGAATTACATTATTTGTGTCCTGATACCAGTTGTTGGAAAGCATGTCAGGCAAACAAAAGGGGTAAAATATATTTAAATATAAAAGCAATAAATTGCATAAGACAAGACAAGATTTACGTGGTTCGACAATTTTTGCCTACTCCACGGCAATACAGAGAATAGCTTTATTGATATTGAGAGAGAAAGAAGAATACTAGGGATGGTTTACAATTGAAGAAAGGGATGCCTATTTATAGACATAACATGTGCTCAAAAAAGTTTCAGCGAATGTGAATACGCGGCAGGACGGCATTGCAAACTGCACGCCGAATTCTTTCTTTCATGTTGTGGCAGCACAAGTTTTCTGACCCTTCTTTCTCTATATCTCTTTTTTTCTTATCTTTGTTTCTTTTTCACTTGTCTTTTTCTTTTTCTTTCACTTTTCATGAAGAGCATATTTGAAGGATAAGATCTTTACACCAGGTCGTAAATTCGCAATAGCCTAGTCAAAAGTAACTAGTATTATGCGGCAGTTTTTATCCCGCCAACTTAGTTACCTTCAGATGGCTGTAATATTTGCTTTATTCTTTTTCAATTTGCCTTCATTAACAACAGAAATGAGATGACTGTAGGAACACTTTGGGAGTTGTTCCATTGGTTTATAGTTTATTTGCTATAATGAGTGTATATAAATGGCAGTTTCTAGTTTTTCCTTCTTTTTTCTCTTACAAGCCAATTGATTGGCAGAGGTTCATATGCTAGCCTAGGCAAGTAGGAATTCAAGGCTGGGTTTTAAATTACTAGATTCATATGTCGGATAGTTAATACAGGTTTTTAGTTTAAAAGGCTCATACATAAAATAATCATATCAATTTTTGAATGTTTTTCGTTGGCTATGATTTTGCTGCTTTACCGATTGTCTGAATATTTTACTTGGAGTTTTGTTGGCTATCATAACTTTAAAGTTGACTCGAAGTAATCCTTTTGCAATAACAAATATCTGCTATATTATGTTTAATCAAGGTCAAGTACAACAAGTTTCATTCGTTCGTGTAGTTTTCAGGATTTGTAGTTATTGTTATGGCATGATGTTGGATAATCCCTCGGTTCCAATTTATGTGAACCTGTTTGATTGGACACGAAGTTTAAGAAAAAATAAAACTTTTGGAATTTGTGGTTCTAAACAATTTAAAAAGGGACCCGGAGTATTTGTGTGGTTATAAAAGCTTCTCATTAAGGGTAATATCGTAAGTTTAACCAAAATTGTTTCCAAATTTAGAAAGGAGTCATTCTTTTTTGAACGGACCAAAAAAGAAATAGGTTCACATAAACTGGGACGGATGGAGTATTAGTTGGCATTTCATTGCTTTGGTCAAAAGTTTATTGAATTTGTCATTTCTTATGCATCACTTACAGGTTGTTCCGCAACATCGCTTCTACAGTTCTGTGAAAAATCATGGTCTTGGCTTAACGATTGAATGTATGCGACTGAGTTCAACATCTGGTTATCTCTGCGAGCAACATTCGCTCCCTCCCTCGGGTGAGGTCAGAGTTCTTCCTGACTTATCAACCAAATGCAGACTCCCCTGGTACTACCTGCAACCTATGAATTATTTATTAAAATATTCGACTTGTTTTTTTTTTGGATGGTGTTAAGAAAGGGGTAACTTAGTAGTTATTAGTAAGGATAGTTTAGTCTTTTCATGTATTCCATATTATCGTTAGTTAGTTATGCTTTCTAATTATGGCTAGTTAGTTAAGCTTCCATTAATTAGTTGATAGGTTAGATTATTAACTAATTATATATATATTGTAATATATCGATTTTGAAAGCTAATGAAGTTAATGGATTCATTTTACTCTCCACTCTATCTCTCTCTAACTTCTCTCTAAAACTCTTCTCTTCTGTTCTTCATCTTCTTCATCAGAATTCGACTATTAATTTCTGAGAATTGATTAATAACTTCATGGTATCAGAGCCTAAGAGCTCATAATTCTAGCTCGTGTAATCGATCGTATACAAATCAGAAAGAACAATTCAAAAATCTTGTGAATTCTTGTCAATGGAAAACGAACAAGGTTTAGGTCATGGATTTGTTCATCAACCACATGCAAGGGATCAAACAACTTCTGAAGTTGGTAATTCATCCATTGGAACTGGAAATCGGCCAATTGGAGTTGACTACAATCATCCTCTGTTTCTATCTCCAGCCGATGTGAGCGGTATTCAGATCATATCATGTCAACTCATAGGTATTGAGAATTACTCAATCTGGAATCGATCTATGCGTGGCATTATTAGGAAGAAATAAGCTAGGACTAACTGATGGTTCATGTAAGAAGGAAAAAATTTCAGAAATTTTGTGGAACCACTAGGAGAGAGTGAATGCAATTTCACTCTCGTGGATTATGAATTCTGTGTCAAAATATCTTCTAGGAGGAATTATGTATGCGTCTTGTGCTCAAGTAGTTTGGGAGGACCTGTCTGAAAGGTTTAACAAAGTAGATCATTCAAGGTCTTTTAATCTTCATAAAGAAATTGCAACACTGTCTCAAGGTACTTCATCTATTTTGGTGGACTACTCAAGACTTAAAGATATGTAGGAGGAATTTGAAGCTCTAGTGCCCGCACCAGGTTGTGACTGTCCTAAGTCTAAAGATTTTGTGGTGTACCTTCAAAAATTGAAGTTGCATCAGTTCCTAATGGGACTTAATGGCTCATATGCACAAGCAAGAAGTCAGATTTTAATGATAAGTCATGTGCCTACTTACTCAAGCCTATGCTATGATAGTTAGTGATGAAGGCCAGAAATCAATATCAAATGCTACAGGAGTTCTAGGTGCAAATCCTGCAATGATGTCTGGCAGTTTTGATGCAGTGATTTATTCAAGGTCCACAAGAAATCAAAGATTTAAGAGAAATTACAATGTTCAGTGTGATTTCTGTAAACTCAAGGGACATAGCAAATAAAATTGCTACAAACTAGTGGGCTATCCACCTGATTATAGACCTAAAAAGAAAGGGAGGGGGGGCAGGAACTAATGTTGCTTATAGTGTCATAACTGATAATGTGGTGCAACAGACGAACAATAGTTTCAATGATGCAAGAGGTCCTTCACAAAGTATTAATATGAACATAAGTCAAGGGTCTGAGAACAAAGGCTCAGTAAATGGACTCAATTTTAATCGATTGAATCAGGTGACTGGATCTACATTTACAAGAGAACAATATGATCAGATACTTCAACTTCTCAACTTGAACAAATCTGGAACCAATCAGTCTTCAAGCACAGTGTCAAATCCTGCAGCCAACACAACATGTATTAATTGTGCTCTGATGGTGACCAACATTGTTCAAGAATGGATAATAGATACAGGAGCTACAAATCACATGGTGGCTAATTTGAATATGCTAAATGAATCTATTGTGACTCAGTCTGAAAAACCAAAGAGGATTTTCATGCCAAATGGGGATACTTCCTATGTGACTCATATTGGTGCTAGTACCATAACAGAAGGAAACACAGTTACAAATGTGTTTTTTGTTCCATCATTTAAATTCAATTTATTATCAGTTTCTAAACTGACAAAGAAATTATAGTGCTCAGCAACCTTCTTTCCTGATTTCTGTGTATTTCAGGAACTCTTCAGTGGGAAGGTGAGGGCGATTGGTTGAGAGGGTGATGGTCTCTACATACTATAAAGACAAGCTATTGTAACATCCTTATCACCTACAGCTGGAACTTAAGAAAATAGTCAGAATAAAACAACTACAACAAAAGAAGTGGCTCTTTGGCACAAGAGGTTTGGTCATGCTTCATCTACAATTCTAAAAAGGTTACTTTCTAATGAAAATGATGTTATAGTTGATATTATAAAACAATGTGTAGTTTGTCCTTGTGCTAAACTGTCACGACCCGAAATCCCACCTTCGGGCCATGACTGCGTCTAACGTTGAACCCGCTAGACAAGCCAACGTTTGAACTAGATTAAATTCATTAACAACTAACACAGATAAGATAACTAAAGCATCGATGGTCAACAATATGAAGATTAACAAATAGCTAAAAATAACATAACAATTTCGAAGTAAAACCCATATACAAATCCCAGAACTGGTGTCACATGCTCACGGACTGTCTAAGAGATTAGTAAAAACAAAGGTTTGAAAATAAGTACGTAGGACTGTCTTTGAAATATAAAGTAAGACAGAGTTGAAAGTGAAGAGTAGAAGGTGACGCCAAAGCCCACGAATGTCTGCGGGTCTACCTCGATGTCTCCTGTATGAACTGATGAGATGCTCCGACCGTCAGTGATCATCGGGTCCGGCTGCGTAGTCTGCACAACATAAAGAAGTGCAGGTATAGCATCAGTACAACCAACCCCATGTACTGAGTAAGTGCCGAGCCTAACCTCGGCGAAGTAGTGACGAGGCTAGG
>MDKH01067205.1:0-41294 GCA_005239495.1 Nicotiana undulata
GGGGAGGGGGGGTACATTCTCGGTGTTGGAAGGGTTGGAAGATCACTTAGTCACTCAATTGAGAATGTGTACTATGTAGATGGGTTGAAGTACAGTCTCTTGAGTGATTCTCAAATCTGTGATAAAGGAAACAAAGTAGAATTCTTGTCTAAAATATGCACGGTTACTAGTCTAGTAACTGGTGAGGTGGTTTTGATCGCTAAAAGACACAAGAATATCTATGTTGCTGACTTTGAATCCTTGGAAGATGGTGATATGAGGTGCTTGAAGGCAGTTGATGATGATGCAGAACTGTGGCATAGAAGATTGGGTCATGCAAGCTTTTCTCTCTTGAATAGATTGATACAGAGGGACATGGTTCGTGGTCTGCCTAACTCTAAGTTCAAGGAGCACAGAGTTTTTGATGCATGTGCCAGAGGAAAGTAAGTGAAGACAATACAAACTCTTCCTCAAATCCACATGAGGAACCTGGTACCCCAATTACTTACACTGAAGCTGAAGAAAGAGTTGGAGATGCTGCGCAAAGCACTCCACATGTTGCGGAACAAGGAATGCAGGAAAAGCACTTATGGAATGGCTCATTTCCTTGGATCATGCCTAATCTCATGGGGTACAAGGAAGCAAAACTCAGTGGCTCTCTCAACAGCCGAAGCAGAATATATTGCAGCTGCATCTTTTTGTGCTCAACTGCTGTGGATCAAACAATAATTGGAAGATTCTGGAGTGTACATTGACAGTGTACCACTTCTATGTGACAACACCAGTTCCCTCAACGTGGCAAAGAACCCGGTTCAACACAAGAGAACTAAGCATATTGATTTGAGACATCATTTCCTCAGAGACAATGTTGAAAAGAGGCATATCTTCATGAAGTTTTGTTGCACTGAAGATCAAATTGCAGACATCTTCACCAAAGCCCTAAGTAGGGAACACTTTGAGAGAAACAGGATAGCACTGGGGTTGATGAAACCTAACTGAGGACCTGGTTCTCCTTCATTGGCTATGAGAGTCACACCCAGATACAGTTAGATAAAGTGTTTTCTAACTAAGCCTAACTCACATCAATATCGTTGCAGGTAGACATGCATGATAATTATAGAAGCTAAGGTTCGACGTTGAACTGCAAGAGAGAGCTGAAATTTTTACAAAAACAGGTCAGGAACCTGGTTCCTCTACCACAGGTTAGTAGTAATGTGTTTTTCTCTTGCT
The DNA here is from genome assembly GCA_005239495.1 of Nicotiana undulata. Classification (NCBI taxonomy): domain Eukaryota; kingdom Viridiplantae; phylum Streptophyta; class Magnoliopsida; order Solanales; family Solanaceae; genus Nicotiana; species Nicotiana undulata. Next base: position 1,210 of record MDKH01067205.1, read on the forward strand.
TTTCTCAAAATATAACAAAATTATTTCAACAGCCACACCATCCTACTTTTCAGAGTCTGTGCGTCTGTCAGAACCCGTTTCTCTACCCCCTCTTTATTACCCTTCCTTCCATAAAACCATCTCACCCCTACCCTTCCTTAACGAATGAAGGAGCCTCCCCCCTTCTTGAGTCTCAGGGGGAAGAAAATCCATTTTTAGGGGATGAGGGGATTATGGTTCTTTTTTAGTCTCCGGTTCATGACACAGTCAAAGAAAAACCTGCTGGAGAACCTGATTCTGCTTCAGCAGAAACAACCCAGGAACCTATCTTATACACTAAACCCTTGGAGTCTGTTCCTCCCATTTTTGTACTCTGAGGGATTTTTTGCAAGCCAACAGTCACTCCTGAGTCTTCTTCCAAGCGACCTTCTACCCGGTTGCAAAACTTCAGAAAAAGAAGAAGAGGTTGATGAGGCAAGGGAAAGTTGTGGATAAAAAGGACATTCCAATAGTTGAGGTTGATAAAGATGCTCTGGAGGAACCTAGTTCCTTAGTGAAAAGATCTACAAAGGTCCAGAAGTATGTGGCTGGATATTCCGAGGAAGCTGTAAAAAAAAAGGGTGCATCATCTATGAAGAGTGGTGGTTGTTGAGGTGAGAGAGAGGGAACTCTGTTAAGAAGTCGAGAAAATGACAGAGGGAAATTGCCGGGGGACCCGGTTCACTGAAGACCATACCAAGTGACAGTGGACTTGTGAAGGAGAGATTGCGAACTCAAAAAGTCTTGTGGGGTCATATGTTTGACCCGGACATCTCTGAGATGGCAGGGATGAGGCAAGTTCTAGAGATAGTGGAGTTCCAACAATGGGATAATCTGTTTAGGGGGGATGTACCCACGATATATGAAAATGAGGTGCAGAAATTCTATGCAACTCTCTTCACTGTTGAAGGGGACCATATCTGCGTGCTGGTAAATGAGATTGTCATTTAAAAACCCTGTTGCCTCCTCCTCCAAGACTTCCTCTTCTAGTGCCCTCTAGGCTCCTCTCAATGTCCAGTTGTCTTATGTTTTGATGTTTTGTGGTTGTTGGTTGCTTTTTTTTGTGTGATGGCATGTTGAATTCCACCTTGAATTTAAAAAGATTATCATCCATGAATCAGCTTCTCTCTTGCTAAGGACAATGCTTGTTTTCCTTTTACTTCTGTTTTCTATCATGTTGTGTGAACACAAGGGGCATGAGTTAGCTATGTTAGACTTCTTTATGCTTTCTGTTTGTTTGTGCCTTTTTATGATGCCAAAAAGGGGAAGATGATAATTGATAATGTGGGCAGGAACTAAGGGGGAAGCAGAGGGAAGCACATAGTCAGGGGGAACAATATGGGGTCCTGGTCTCTTATCTGATTAAGTTAGATTATATAACTGCTCATCAATTATAAAAGTTAGTCATCAAAAAGGGGGAAATTGATGGGTTAGTATTTTGTTTTGATGATCTAACAAATTTTTATGTAAAGAACCAGATAAAGGACCTGATGCGCAACTAGAGGGAAGCACATAGTCAGGGGGAACAATATGGGGCCCTGGTCTCTTATCTGGTTAAGTTAGATTATATAACTGCTCATCAATTATAAAAGTTTGTCATCATCAAAAAGGGGGAAATTGATGGGCTAGTATTTTGTTTTGATGATCTAACAAACTTTTATGTAAAGAACCAGATAAAGGACCTGATGCGTAACCAGCACAACCAGTCAGCATAGACTCACAAGAAATTTGGGCAGTGTACATTTGAACTTACAAGGAACAGACTAGGGACCTGATCCCTTGACATTCCCCTGAAAGAGGTACAAGTCAACTTTACAGCTAGAAAGCAGTGGCAGAAAGTGATTGCCTGCACAATGCACGAAGAAATCTGGGTAGTGTACATTTGAACTCACAAGGAACAGCTTAGGGACCTTATCCCTTGACATTCCCCAGACATAAGTACAAGTAAACTCTACAGCTGGAAAGCAGTGGCAGAAAGTGACTGCCTGCAACTGTACACGCTACAGTGCAGAAACAGTGTAGTAGTCACTTCCTATTGGTTGTAGAGTGTACCAACTAAGTAAGGACATCATTCTTGGGATGTCTTTGAGATATAATATCTTGTTGGATGAAAAACAAGACATTTACTTGAGCATTTACTAACATTCTCTCAAGTATTGGAGAGTTGCTCTTGCATTGAAGGCTCAAGTGTGTCAAGAACAAGAAGACAACTCAACTACGGACCAGTTCCACTACGAATATATGTGTGTCCTTAGTTGAGTTGTAATCTTGTGTTTTGTTCTTCATTGTAACTCCTATATTGCTTTCTTAGAAGCTTTTGTTTTAGGAAACTCAAAACTATAAACCATCCGTGTTTGTGTTGTGACTAGTGTAATCATAAGTTAAAGTCTTTGTAACTAGTGAGCAACAAAGTGGCTTGTAATAAGTGTATTACAAGTTAGTGTGTTAAAGTCTTTGTAACTAGTGAGTAACAAAGTGGCTGGTAATAAATGTATTACAAGTTAGTGTGTTGAAGTTTTTGTAAGAGAGTCATTATAAAGTGGCTTGTAATAGTTGAGATTACAAGTTATTGAAGTTGAAATCCTACCAGTGTAGGTCGTGGTTTTTGTCCCCTTGAGTTGGGATTTTTCCACGTAAAAATCCAGTGTCACTTCTACTTGCTGTCTCTGTGTATTTTTTGAGGGAACCGATAGAGGACCAGGTCCCCTCACTGTTTGGTTTTACAGTCTATTGCTTACGGTGGGAACTGATAGAGAACCGGGTTCTCTATACAGTTTGGTGGACGCTTAGTTTCTATAACTATATATATATATATATATATATATCACATATTTGGACTTGGCACTTAGGCGCGGGCCTGGTCGGAACTAAAATAAATTACTTATATTTTTATTTATTTCAACAATCAAAATTTGTTTTATTTAAAATTTAAATTTTGAAATATATTTGAATAAACAGATGCATCTGTTTGTGAAAGAAATAGAGTTCTTTCAACAAAGTGTATATAGAAAAATATGCAAGTATATTTTTGGCTTGTTGTATCCTGAAGAAGATTGTTTGTATTTCCCCAATTTATATACGGACAATATCTTCTTTAAAGAAAGTCATTCTCACGCCTCAAGTCTTATTCAATTTCGTTGATGTGAATCGAGAATTAGCTCGAATGAAGATCAAGAAGCAATGGAACAGTAAGTTCTAAAGAGAGCTTCATAGAGAGCAAAATGAGCTGAGCAATTCTCATTAAAAAATCCCGTTCAATACAATGTTGTAGCTATGTATCTTTACACTACAATTAACTAATTCACTAATCAACATTATACCTCTACAAGCACAATTCTGACAAAACTGCAAATAGGAACCAGGTTCCTGACAAACGATTCAGCCGAAAAAGTGCAGCTGACAATGTTGTGAAGCAAGCTCTTGCGGCATGGGGAGACTCCTCTAGTGAATCAGAAGAGGAACCAGAAGCAGGAAACAGCTCCATGATGGCAGTAGATAACGAGGCCAAGGAGTATGAGTCAATCTTTGCACTCATGGCCAAATCTGATGATGATGAGGATGACAAGGAGGAAGATGAGGTAAGTTTTCTTGATGTTCAAAGAAGTTTGAAAACCTACTCTAAGAAAAAATAGATGTCCTTAGCAAATGTGTTGATTGATGCCTATCATAGCCTCATTAATGAGAAAAATAATTTAATAGAAGAAATTGGTGACATAGATCAAGAGAGGGATGATATGGTAATTTCTATTGTAGGCTTGAAGGAACAAGTGGAAGAAGTAACTAGAGATTAAGCACTCCTAGCTTGCTCATCAAATACTCGTGTTATGGTCTTCCCGGTGCCTTAGTGAACAAGTCTACCTCCTGATCTTTGGACATCACATGCTTTGTCTTGACAATTCCTTGTTGTACCTTCTCTCTTATGAAGTGTAGATCAATATCTATGTGTTTTTTACGTTAATGGAATATGGGATTTGCATCAATTTGAATTGGTGCTTTACTATCACAGTGCAGCTCCACTGGTAGTTCAATTTCTGCTATAGTTCTTTGCAAAGTCCTTTCAACCAAGAAAGTTTTGCAACTCCTGCTGCCATACTCCTATATTCTGCCTCTGCAGAACTCCTTGACACTGTGCATTGCTTCTTGCACTTCCATGACACTAGTGAATTTCCCAGTTTCATCACATAACCTATTACTGATCTCCTGGAGACTGGACATGATGCCCAATCTACATCACAGAATGCTGTCAATTTAGTGAACTGTTCAGAGCTCATTAGTAGACCCAAACCAGGAGCTCCTTTGATGTATCTGACCACCCTTATAGCTGCTTCCATGTGAGATTCTTTGGAAAATGCATGAAATGGCTCAATACATGAACTACATAGCATATGTCTGGCCGAATCATGGTGAGATATAGTTGCTTTCCAACTAACCTCTGGTAAGGACCCGAGTCTACCAACTTCTCATCTTATGTCAAATTCACATATTGATCATACTCCACAGTGGTGAACCTTTGGTTACATTCCATAGGTGTGACCATTGGTTTTGATCCTGCTAGTCCAAGATCAGTGATAAGTTATACAACAAACTTCCTTTAATTCATTAATATTCCTTCCTTGGATCTTTCTATTTCAATTCCAAGAAAGAACTTTAATTCACCTAGATCCTTGATCTTGAAACTGCTTTGTAACATGATCTTAACCTCAGAAATCAGTTCTGGATCATTCCCAGTGATGAGGAGATCATCTACATATACTAGTATAATTGCTAAGCTTGTCCCTTGCTTTTTTGTGAACAAAGATTAATCAAAATGATTTTGTAGAAAACCTGAACTGATCATTGCCTCAGTCAGCTTCAGATTCCACTGTCTTGAGGCCTGTTTTAGACCATATAGGGATTTGTGCAGCCTACATACTTTCTCCCCTTGGCTGGAAAATCCCTATGGCAAACACATGTAGACCTCTTCAGTAAGATATCCTTGTAAAAAAGCATTGTACACATCCATTTGGTATAGATTCCACTTGTTACCAGCAGCCAAAGCTATGACTACTCTCATTGTCACCATCTTGACTACATGAGAAAATGTTTCCTGATAGTCAAGACCTTCTATCTGATTGTATCCCTTAGCAACTAGTCGTGCCTTGTATCTTTTAACCTCTCCATTGGCTTTATACTTTATCTTGAACACCCGCTTACATCCAATAGGTGTCTTTCCTGCTGGAAGGTATACTAAGGTCCATGTACCATTATCCTTGAGTGCCTGCAGCTCTTGATTCATAGCTTCCATCTATTTGGGATCTAATGCAGCTTCTTCATAGTTCATAGGTTCCTTTACACTGGTGATCTTGGACAAATAAGCTTGAAATTTAGCTGATAGTCTATTGTGTGTCAAGTAGTTCTGCATTGGATGTTTGCAAGCTTGCTTGCCCTCTAACCTCATTAAGGAACCACTATAGATATAACCTTTCATCCACACAGGTTCTTTAGAAGTTCTGGTTGACTTTCTTAGTTGTTATTCCCCATGATTAGATGCCTCTTGTTCTAGAGATAAGGACTGCTGATGGTGTATATCTTCAAATGATAAAAGGTGTGGTGATGAAGGTTGCAACTCTGCTTCTTGATTGGCTGCATCAATTGGAATTGAGTTGTCATCTGATTGTGTGTTTTGGTCTGAAACATTTTCATCTTGAGGTGAACTTGCATCATTAGTGACTGGAAACTCCAGTACACCATTAGGAAACAGTTGCAATTTCCCTTCCTTGAGCAGTTGAAATGGGAAAATATGCTCCACAAATTTGACATCCCTGCTTACAAAAAAGGAGTTCGTCAAGATATTATATAGTTTGTACCCCTTTTTGGGATGAAGAATATCCCATTAGTACATCTCCAATTGATCTAGATGCAAATTTGTCTCCTTCTCCTACTGATTTAGCAAATCACAAACATCCAATAGTCCTCATGTGTTGTAAAGAAGTCACTATTCCATATATCATCTCAAAGGATGTTTTTCCTGACAATACTGACAAAGGCAGTCTATTTATAACATAAACAACTGCTTGCACACAATCCCCCCAAAATTTGAGAGGCAAAGAACCTTGCAATCTGATAGATCTAGTCACTTCCAGTATGTGTCTTTGTTTCCTTTCCACTACTCCATTTTGCTGTGGAGTATGAACACAAGAACTCTGGTGAAGAATTCCATAAGTTTGAAATAAATTGTGGCATTCAGAATTGAAGAATTCAGATCCATTATCACTTCTTAACACTTTCACAATCACATCAAACTGAGTCTTTATTAATGCTAAAAATTGTCTCAAGCATACAACCACATCATTTTAAGTCTCAGTAAGTAAATCCATGCCATTCTACTGCAATCATCTACTATAGTAAGAAAAACTCTGTGTCCACTATGAGTTTGTACTCTATATGGACTCCAAACATCTACACGGATCAATTGAAAAGGCTTATTTGATCTATTTAAACTCTTAGGGAACGACAGTCTGCCTTATCTAGACAAAGGACAGATTGTGCAATCCTTTATTCCATCTCCATTGGGCTTAAACTTCATGTTTGGAATCTGCTTCACTACTTTGTCTAGGGTATGTCCAAGTCTTCCATGCCATATTTTCAAATCTTCCTTTTGCATAGAGTGATCCTGAAGTTGTACATTTTCTGCCTTAGCTTTCATTTTCTGATGCTGTAATTGGTACAGTCCTTCCAATTCCTTACCAATCCCCTTCACCTTCCCACTGTGAAGGTCCTGCATTATCCAGAAATCAGGATAAAAAGAGACAAATCATCTCAAGTCCCTCGTAAGTTTGGACATAGATAACAAGTTATATTTAAAACTTGGAACATATAGAACATTATTAACAACACAGTCTTCACCAATTTTACTTTCTCCAGTACATTCAACATCAAGAGAAGTTCCATCAGGTAAATATACCTTTGGTGCATTTCCTAGGATCTCAATGTTTATTTTGTCAAGCAGCTCTCTAGTGCGAACCATATGATTGGTTGCACCAGAGTCCACTATCCAATTTTCATTCTTAGTTGTTTTATTGGTAACAAAAGTCTTAGTTGTACCTGCAAAACCTGAATTTTCACCCGTGTCCTTGTTGATCAGCTTTAATATTTCATCATATTGTTCTTGAGTAAACAGAATTGGCATTCCTTGAGCTGAATTTGCAACAGATGCATTCATCACTTGTTGTCCTTCCTGTGAATTTGTGCCAGCCAACTGCTTTGTCATTGACTGTTGTCCTTCATGTGTTGTTGCATTAGCCATAGGTCTTTGATGAAATCATGTCTCTTTCTTTCTCATTTTAAAGTCAGTTGGGTATCCATGCAGCTTGAAGCAATTGTCCCTAATATGCCCTTTGTAATAGCAGTAATCACATAATAAGTTCCCTCTCCTAGGCTTATAATTGTTTCCTGAATTCATTCCTTTGTTGGTGAACAATGTTGTTGCATCTCCAATGTCCACAGATTGGGAGAATTTTCCCAAAGCCCTTTGGCTTTCTTCAGAAACTATCATGGAATAGGCCTTGTTTACTGTAGGGACTAGACTCATCATTAGGATCTGACTCCTAGCTTGACTATATGTCTCATTTAGCCCCATTAGAAACTGTAATAGCCTTTGATACTCAAAGTGTTCAAAATAGCTCTTAGATTCTAGGCAATCACACCCAGGGCAAGGCATTAAGGCATCATATTCTTCCCATAAATTTGTCAGTTTTGAGAAACAGGCAGACACTGAGGAGATCCCCTGCGACAGAGTAGCAATCTCCTTGTGCTAGTAAAAAATACGAGATCCGTCTACCTTATAAAATTTATCCTTCAAATTAGTCCAAACCTTGTGAGCATAAGATTTATACAGAATTCCACTAAGTAATTCCATACTCACTGCATTCATAATCCATGACAGAACTATTGCATTGCATTTTTTCCAAAGCTCATGCAAGGATCGATCAAATTTATATTTAGTACAACGACCGTTAACAAATCCTAGCTTACTTTTACCAATTAGACCTATTTTCATAGATCTGCCCCACAACGCATATTTTTCAGATCCAGTCAATTGAATAAAGATCAAGGAACTACCTGGAGTATCACAAGGCTGTAGGTACAGGGGATGATGATGATCGATGTTAATTCCAACACTTGTTCCAGTAGAATTCTCGTCTTCAATCACCATGATTAACAAATTTAGTTGAATTATAGTTGAATTAGACCTCGAATCAACGAGTTATAGAATCGCCAACAATAAAAAATAGAATTAGGTCAACCGATCAAGGAACCTATCAAGGAAGGTTCAAGCGGTCAACAATCCAAAAATATTCTATAGAATTGAAGGCTATCAACCTCAGTGAGCATGAATCTAGCTCCTTTGATCTGATACCATGATGAGAATCGAGAATTAGCTCGAATGAAGATGAAGAAGCAATAGAACAATAAGTTCTAGAGAGAGCTTCATAGAGAGCAAAATGACTGAGCAATTCTCATTAAAAAATCTCGTTCAATACAATGATGTAGCTATGTATATATACACTAAAATTAACTAATTCACTAATCAATATTATACCTCTACTAACTTCCCTAACAACCAATCCAATAATTAGTTATAACTAATTACTCAACTAACTACCACAGTCACATGACTGCCACGTGATCCTACTATCTTCAATACGTTTTTAATTATTATTTTTTCTAACATACTTAGTACCGCATCTACATGATTCTACTCCTATACAAATGTGCGATTATCTCTACTTATTATGTGTCATAACATTAAAAATTCCTTTTAAATAATAAGTTGCAACGAGAAAGGGTAAATGTTTGCTTTGATAATATGTTCAATTGTCTGACAGTTTTATTTAAAAGTTTAATTTGTTAGGAGAATAAATTTCCGTTTACTTAATTAATACTGAAAAACAAAAAACAAAAGTTTTGTTATGGCATGCAGTACTCGAGTGCAAACTTTCCCTTACGTTTATGCGTGCGCGAGCAATATGTATTTCATATTTTCCAAGAGATGTTTTCTTTATTATTATTATTATTATTATTATTATTATTATTATGAAAAACTAGTTCTACATATGTTCGACATATTTATGAATTATGGCACTAATAATTTAATTCTATTTTTTTATACCAGAAATATTAGTGTTGCAGTGGATTAGTTTGAAGCCTTGGGGTCGTTTGTTACCTAGTGGGATAGACATTAGCCAATAACACCATTTTAAATAAAATTTATTCCACTACTAACATAACCATAATAAAACTTGTTTATCTCGAAATACGAGTAACAATTAAACTTGTAATATGGTTATAAGGATACACGATCTGGTTTAGTACCAATTGGTAAATGACTAGATAAATAAATAAATTTAAACGAGTAAGATAAATCAAACCAGTGTCGTTGCAACTTATCGACCTTGATTAGGAACAATTCAGAAGTAAAATCTATGATAGGTATCAATAACCGTTGACGGTTCTGTCAATCTCGAGATTCCCCCCTGAGATTTGTGGTCGATCACTGATATCTCGCTATTCCATTGCTCGATGCAGATCGTGTCCGATCTCGATCCTTCGGTCTTGGTGTTCTTTGAGCTCGAGCTCACTTCGATATGCACTTAACCTCGAGGCAGACCCACGAGCTCATAAAATCGGACATGCTCGATTTTAACCGTATACAGATAGTCCCCGCGTTTCTTAGAATAAAATGATAAGAAACGACTTGAGCCTCGGTTCCCTTACGTCTCGATCATGACGTCTTCCTTATGACGTAAGCGGTAGATGTGACTGAAATGTCATGTCGGTTCTGTTCCCTAAATCATCAATGCATGTCAGACATCAGTCGACCAGTAGTGCCACCGAACAGTCGCCACCAGCCTATAAATATCACCTCCTTCATTGATTGAAACTTTACTTTTTCTTTGATCAAAACTTTCAAATTCCAAACCCTTCTTATCCTTCCTCTGTCGGCGCTTTCTACGCCGTCGTTGTTTTAACCGTAGCCACCAATTTCATACCTTCCTTCCACCTTCTACACATATACAAATGGCGAAAACCTCCAACATTGTGCCGCAAAAAGAGAAGGCTTCATATTATTCCTCCCAGCCGGTCGGTGATAAGACGCCGGTAGAACCGGCCCCCCATGAATACGTTCCTGGACCATTGATAAGTAGGGATTTTAACCTATTAATTGCTCTCTTTTACTGATATTTTAGGCTAAAAATGCTTGAAGGTGTTCCCGGAAACTAATGTAATATGCTTGCTTGTAGGGAACTGTTCAAAATGAGCCAAAGGAGTCATAATCAACTCATAAAAGAGTCAAAACTTGAACAAAAACCAAGACTCGGCCAACCCAAATCCAGAATTGAAGAACGTGGACCACGATCAGAATTACGCGGCCGTGAAAGCAAGAGTGTGGTCGCGCTCAGAATTATGTGGTCGCACAACCTCCGCAGGGGTATTTTTGTTTGAAAATTTCAGCTTAGTACAAATAGAACTTTTGTCATTTTTAGGTTATGTTATGTATAACTGGAGCACGTGAGATGACTAGGTTTTCCGTTTTGGGTAATTTTGTACAAGATTCATCTTCCAACATTAGATTTTCATCTTTTAATCTAGTATTATGAATTTTATCTTCTTTTCATCTTCAATTTCTGTTATTTCCATGAGTAGCTAAACCCATAGCTAGGGTTGTAACCCAACTCTAGTGTGAGTATTTAATGGTTGAATTTTAGGGCTTGAATGTGTATGGGTTAGTGATATTTAGCCTAGTTCTTGCTAGAATTATAGAATTAGTGGTTACAAACACTGATTCATGCCTTTATGACTTAGTCTCTACTTGAGAAAGAGGGGCTAAGTCTAGGAAAACTAGGCTAACAAGGAACTAGGGTGGAGTCAAGAAATTGATAGCCCCACTTAAAGGGTTAAACCTAGAGATAGTAATACCCGACTTGAACTAATATCATTTGAATTGCATGAATAACATTTGGACTTGGGCAAAATCACTCAAACTACCGAGAGGTATAGAGTGAGTACCCGGGTGTGATAGATATATTATGACCCCAATATAATCAAGCTTGCCCTAGATTCTTGCTACACGTTAGATATCCACCTAGGTAGAAGTCACTACCATAGTCTCTTTAAACACTTGAAAAACAACAACAAAAATATTGTACTTAGTTTCGATTATTGCATACAATAGAGTAAATTTAGAAGTAGAATCAAAATCCAAATGTGTGGAAGTGTAATTAAGAGCAAAACCCGCATCTAGACTTAGATATAAATCTAATTACAATCAAACTAACTCCCTGTGGATTCGATCCCGACCTAGTTGGGTAAAACTACATCGACCACCCTCGCTACTCAATAGCAGTGTAGGCTTGGACCCGATCACCTATGCGTTCTCAAATCTGACTTTAAAGTCGAGAACCCTTCATCGGTGCCGGGCCGATGCAAACATGTGTCGATGTACATGTGTTCAATTACTGAGGGCCACGTCGAGGACATGAAGAAGGACTGCAAATGGGTTCGGAGGTAGTGGTGCGCGTTCCTACTCCTGAAGAGAGCATCACTACATACGTGAAGGGGTTCTCGAGCGTTTACACTTACCCGTTCACGCAGGGTCCCGTTGACCCCGTTATTTTTGAATTCTGCAGAAGGTACGAAGTCGCCCTCGGCCGAATCCACCCTTCACTACGGCGCATAGTGTTCATGTTGCACTTCTTATCCAACGAGGCCGGGGGTTGGAGTTCACTTTGAACCATCTTATACGGTTGTACCGACCTCGACTCTATCGAGGGCTAATTAAGTTTAACTGTCAAGAAACAAAGATTTTATTCTCGAGTATCGACGAAGATAAAGATCGAGGCTGGATGAGCCGATTCATACGGGTGAGAACCTGTGATATAATACCGAAGGAAAAGATGTCGTTCCCTGAGGAATGGAATCTCAAACGTAAGTGAATTTTTATTTTTTTGATTTTTGTGTTTATTTTGATTTTGCCTAAGGGCAGGTGGGAGGTCGAGAACCATGGTAAGGATCTCTTCTTACGTATTTCGAATTAATTACGTGCTTTGTTAATTACTAATATTTCCTCACGTCTGACCAAAGATGCCATTCTGAGGCCTCCGAGTGAAGGAGGAGAAGCCATGTCTTAGGCTCCGAAGCCGAAAAAAGATAAGAAGAGAAAGAATACCTCACAGTCCGAGGTCTCCAAACCCAGACCTCGAAGGGTGAGGAGAAAAACAATCGCTCTATCGGCAAATACGGTCCGCAAGTTAAGAGATGAGGATGAAAAAGAAGAAGAAAATACTTTGGCGCTGAAGGTCCGCCCTAGGAAGGCCGTCAAGGTCGCCCCATCTTTTGAGCTGCCACCTGCTGTAATCGAGCCTCGTATCGAGGAGGCTTCGAAGAAAAATTTAGGGATGAACCCCGGGTCTCCAGAGGTCGAAGTGGTTTCTCGATCAACAACTTACACACCGGGTGGGGCCGATTCTGAAACTCAGAAAATTGGTTAGAGTGCTCCGAGCAACTCGCTCGGGGCCATGATAATGGGTCAATTGTCGGTCTTTTCTGAAGGATCAATAAGGGAGGCCCGAGGGATGAAGACTCCCGAGTTTGGCGGAGGTTCCAACGTAGGTGATCCTTTGGGGGATTTCTTCGTGGGGGTCGATGATGCCTCTTACATCAATGATGCTTCGATCCTTATGGTTGAAGCCTAACGTCTTTTTTCTCGGGTAAGTACTAGTCGTTTGTTGGTTATTTTTCTTCGCCTCTTTCCTTACAAATCTAACATGCGTTTTCCTTCTTGTATAGGCTGTTGCTAAATTTCGAGCTAACCTTGGTCAGTGCGAGGCCGAACTCCATAAGGTATCGGAAGAGAGAAATGCCCTGAAGATACTTTGTGGCTAGAAGGACGAGGTCATAAAGGACCTTCAAGAAGACCTGGCCAAGGCTCGTGAATAGGAGGGTGAATTGGACAAGCAGGAAATTGCCCTTCTGATAAAATATGAGATTAGGTCGACTGCGGAGGCTAATACTTCACTATCTCAGTTGTAGCAGAAGGTAGATAGGATCAAATTACTTCGAGCAGAGGTTGATCAAGTTAAGACTGATTGTGATCGGTGGAAAGGGAACATGGATCGCCTTACTGCGAAAAGGGTGGAAGCCTTGCCAAACTATCTTCGGCTGAGGCTCAACTTCGAAGCCTTAAAGAGAAAAGATCGGCCCAGTCCAAGAGGGTTGATGAACTCAAAGCCGGGCTTGATAAAGCCAAGGCGGAGACCGAGAAGACCAAGCTCATGGCGGACAAGTCCATTGCCATGTACCGAGCCGATGTCAAGGCTGTTCAAAGACCAAGGGAGGCTTCCGACCGGGAGCAGTGGCGTAATGATTTGGAAAAGTTCCAATCCCGTAGGGAAACCCTAGAGGAAATTCATGCTCGAGGTTTTGACATTTCCGAAGAAATTACTCGGGCCAAAAAGCTTGAGACCGAAGCCAGGCAACTCGCCTCTTCTGATGACGAGGATGATGACAAAGAGGGGAGCCGTGGCGGGTACGGAAGTGGAGAAGATGGAGATGAGGTCGTCAAATAAATTGCTCCTGGAGAAGCTGCTCGAGAGGAAGTCGGTCCTAAGGGGACTAGCCCCGATCGTAGTTAGATTCTAACTTCTTTTCTCTTTTGTAAGGCTTTGACTAGCCTTTTGTACATGTTTTTGATATATAATAGAGAGACTTTTCTTCGAATGCCTTCATAAATTTCAAGTCTAGATATGCTTTCTGTTCCTGTCGAAAATGTTAAAAATTCTCATAGCTGTAATTTTACTAACTTTAACTCGTAACCAAAGTATACCCTTAAGTTTTTGGTTATACGAGGGTAAGTCCCCGAGTCCGAAAATTTGTTCGAGACTTATCTCGGGGGTGGATCGATTAAACCCATAGGTGTACTATTTTTGTAACCAAGTTCGCATGAATCTTGAACTTGGTATAAAGTAAACCCTTAGGTTTTTATCAAACAATTGTTAAGTTTTTCGAGCTTACAACAATATACCCCTTAGGGTTTTTGTTGAATCCTCAAGCTATAACTTGCTTTTATTTGAGCTCGGAATAGTGGAACCCTTGGGTCCAAATTGAGTGAGAACGAGGTCTCGAACTCTAATTGTATTGGCCCTTAGGCTCTTTTAAATTGGCCCTTAGGCTCTTTAAATTGGCCCTTAGGCTCTTTTAGATCGGTCCTTAGGCTCTTTTAGATTGGCCCTTAGGCTCTTTTAGATTGGGCCGATTCAGCCTCTTAAAATGGCTATTATTTTTCCCTTTTCGTCTAAAAGACTTAGTAAATTTTTTTTATGCCTTAACATACGTTTTTATACCCATTGGTCTTTTTGAGGGTTCGAAGATCGGAACCCCATCTTTGTATCTCAACGTATTTATGTTAAGATAGTTTGGTACCCCTTGAGGTTTTTCGAAGGCTGATATTATCGAAGCCTTTTAGTTATTCGAGGGCTGATTTTATCGAAACCCCTTTTTATTTGCTTTGCCGATGGTAGCCTTGTTTACCCATTTTTTCAAAGTATTTGAAGGCCTTTGTTTGTAGCGGAAGTCGGACGTCTACCAGCCGCATTATTATGGTTGTAGCCTTTACTATGGCCGTAGCCTTTAATGAGGCCGAAGCCTTTATGTATGTCTCTTGGACTTATTTCCTGATAACATTTTGAACTTGTTCGAAATGTTAGTCCCCGAGTATGATGACCTTGGCCTATATATCGAGGGGTGCCTCTTTGAGGTCTTATGATTTCGAATTTAGATAGCTCGAGTATACAGTCCCCGAGTGTTCGAAGTATGCTTGAACTTGGCTATTGATCCATTTTTCACAAGTATTAGTTTTGTACAATAGATCTGAATTATAAGTACACGATTCGTATAGCAGAGAATTTACTTCAAAACACGAGATGTTCGAGAAAAGGGAATGCTTCTTTGAATAATTTATGCATGTGTACATGTTTTGTTGTTGGGACTCGGCTAACCTATGTGGACAGGTTCATTCGATTGTTTGGCCCATTACAAGATTTTTCCTATCGAGACCCATTGACGCGAGGTATATTTCACGAACACACAACATCCGAGGGTGATGCCCTCCAGTATTCGAGGTTAATTTCAAAGAAGCCTTGGATACTGTTGAATTATCCTCAGGTAGCACATAATTGTTTCCGCATTACAAACCTTGATGAAAAAACACATTTGGGATAAAAACCGGTCTAAGAAAAAAAGAGTGCAACGCGTACTTTAAAACCCGAGGTCTCGATTTGTTGGATCGAATTCCTTCAATAAGTTAGTTTAGAATATTTATGTAAATGAAGGAAAAGATAAAATCATACCTTAGCAATAGTACCGCTTAGGAAGTGATATGTTTCAGTTATTTGACAGCGGTTCGCCACTCATTGTTCCGAGTTTGTAAGATCCTTTCCCGACTATGTCGAGGATTTGGTAGGGTTCTTCCCCATTTAGGACCGAGTTTCCCTTCATTAGGGTCTTGAGTGTTGATCGTGACTTTTCGTAGGACTAAGTCCCCGATTTGAAGTGTCGAAGGTTGGTTCTTCTGTTGTAGTACTTATCGATTCGTTGCCTTTGTGCAGCCATTAGAACGAGTGTAGCTTCTCGTCTTTCATCAAACAATTCGAGGTTGGTATTCATGGCCTCACAGTTTGATTCCTCCGTTGCATATCGGAACCTGGCACCGGGCTCTCCGACTTCGATCGGTATCAAAGCTTCGGAGCCATATACTAAGGAAAACAGAGTTGCTCTTGTACTGGTCTTCGACGTTGTCCGATAAGCCCATAGGACCTCAGGTAATTTTTCTCTCCACTTCCCTTTGGCCTCATTTAACATTTTCTTCAAGTTTTGGATGATAGTCTTGTTAGTTAATTCGGCTTGTCCGTTCCCACTAGGATGATATGGTGTCGATAGTATCCTCTTTATTTTGTGATCTTTGAGGAATTTCGTTACTTTGCTACCGATGAATTATTTGCCATTATCACATACTATTTTTGCGGGTATCCCGAATCGGCATGCGATGTGATCCCATATAAAATCGATGACTTATTTTTCTCTAACATTTTCGAAGGCATGTGCTTCGACCCATTTAGAGAAATAGTCAGTCATAAATAATCTGAACTTAGCTTTGCCTGGGCTCGATGGTAGAGGACCTACGATGTCCATTCCGCATTTCATGAATGGCCATGGGGATAGGACCGAGTGAAGTTGTTCGCCGAGATGGTGGATCATCGGTGCAAACCTTTGACATGTATCGCATCTTCGAATGAACTCCTTAGAGTCTTTTTCCATGCTATCCCAATAATATCCTGCTCTGACGACCTTTCGAACTAGTGACTCGGCTTCAGAATGGTTCCCACAAGTGCCTTCGTGGATTTCTTGCAAAATATAGTCAATATCTCCCGGTCCCAAGCACACTACTAATGGACTATCGAACGTCCTCCTGTACTATGTTCCGTCTTCGTCTAATGTGAATCGAGTAGCTTTAGTGTGTAAGGCTCTCGATTCTTTTGGATCCGACGGAAGCTTCCCATTCTTCAAATATTCGATGTAATTGTTTCTCTAGTCCCAAGACAGGATCGTAGAATTTATTTCAGCATGTCCTTCCTCGATCACAAACCTCCAGAGTTGGACAACGGTCCCCGAACTGGCCTCATCTTCGTCGACCGACGAACCCAGATTGGAAAGTACATCGGCCTCAAATTTTGTTCTCGAGGTACATGCTGTAGAGTCCACTCTTTAAAGAGGTGCAATGTTACCTGCAATTTTTCTAAGTACCTTTGCATCCTGTCCTCTCAAACTTTGAAGGTTCCGTTTACCTGGTTAACTACCAGTAAGGTGTCACATTTAGCTTCGACGACTTCCACTCCTAAGATTTTTGTTGAATCAAGTCACTGAATGGTTTTGAAGAATGACAAATGTCCTCACAGTTGAACCAGGTCCATCATGGAATACATAAACATGAAGACTGAATGGCACGAGAAGAGTTCACATGCAGGAGAACATCATCTCTGAATTAAGGGGTTATCTCCTAAGCGAAAAGATTGCAAAGTGATAGGGAGATGGACTTTATATTCAGGTAGGACAAAATCAAGATAGAGGAGGATCAAGGAAGTTGAGATCAACTCAAACTCTTCCACCAAGGAAGAGTTGCATCAGAATTCTACTTCAAAGTCTCAACTACTGATCCTATATATTGTCCAAGTGTTCCTGCTGAAGGGCGCGCACAAACATAGAAGTGAAACAAGAATTGAGAGCAAAATTACCAACGCAATTTTGCAAGCAGTTCATGTGAAGAATCCCTGTGCGACTCAAAATCTACTTGAACCAGCTCGAAGAACTAGTTCCATCTGTTATCTTTTGAGTCTAGTTGTTTGTAGTAGGTGATTAAAAATTATATCTTTCAGCTTTATCTAGAAGCAATTGTAATAGGTACACATTATTCAAGTTAGAGTTAACTTGAAGTTTGTCGCAATTAGCTAGAGACTAGTTTGCCACAAGGGGATTAGAGTTAGTCCTTAGGTTTACAAAAGAGTTTATTTTGTAAATGTTTTTTGGCTCATTGACATAATGAAGAGTTTGGGAAAATCCTACTGGGAAGTAGGTCGTGGTTTTTTTCACCTTTTGAGCTAGGTGTTTTCGACGTAAAATTGTTGTGTTATTTTATTTCTGCAATTATTATTCCACAAACTGTAGAAGTTGGAGCACCTAGAAGAACCTGGTTCTTCTATAAAGACAACACTCGAAAATTGGACACCACACAAATCACCCCCCTATTGGGTGGTATTGACGTATAAAACAACAATTGGTATCAAAGCAGGTTATCCTTGAAGAGGTTAACACCTTAGGAAAAGATCAAAATGAGTGCACCACCTGGGAACTGGGAAGGACAATCAACTTCTAGGCCTCCACTCTTCAACGGGAAGTACTACTCCTGGTGGAAGAACATGATGAAGGATCACTTAATTGGGGAAGACTATGAACTATGGGACATAGTCACTGATGGACCTTTGGCTACTATGAAAAAGACCGTTGAAGGAGTAGACATGCCAAAGACAAGAGTTGATTGCACTGCTGAAGACTTAAGAAAATGGGAGAAGAATGCTAAGGCCAAAAAGTGGCTAGTGTGTGGACTTGGTCCAGACGAGTATAGTAGAATTCAAAGCTGCACCACTGCCAAAGAAATTTGGGATACCTTGCAAGTAGCTCATGAAGGAACACCTCAAGTGAAAAGGTCAAGAGGTACTCTACTATACTCCCAATATGAAAACTTCACTATGAAGGAAGGAGAGACAATCCAAGAGATGTATACAAGGTTCACAACACTGACCAATGAACTCAAGTCTCTTGGAAGGGTCATTCTTGAAGAGGACAGGGTTGAGAAGATCCTGACCAGGGTCTTGCCAATTTCCTGGGAAAGAAAGATCACAACTATCCAGGAATCCAAAAACCTGGCAACCCTCAGGTTGGACGAACTAATTGGAAATCTCACTGCCTACGAACTCAGAAGGCAGACAATGAAAATGGATGCTCCAAAAAAGGAAAGAAGTCTAGCACTAAGAATCACTGACGGAGAAGATCTGGAGGAAAATGAGATGGCCATGATCACTAAGGAATTCAGAAACTACCTCATAAGAGAAAAGGGCAACTCAAGAGGTGGAAACTACAATAAAGCAAAAGCTCCAGAAAAGCCAACCAATGAGGGATGCTACAAATGTGGAAAAATTGACCGCCACATATAGAATTGTCCTCAGTGGGAAGTAGAATGGAAAAAGGAAAGATCTGAACGAAGGAACAGGAAGAAGGAACTGGTCCATCCCAAGAAATTCACAACTAAAGCAATGGTTGCTTCTTGGGGAGAAAGCTCAGATGAAGAATCAGAAGATGGTGAGGAAGAAGAACAAGTACTTATGACAATCGGTGAATCAGACGAGGAATCATGTGAAGAACCAGAGGTAAGTATATCCCATCTCAAAAACAAGATTAAATTCCTATCCAAAGAAAAACTCTCCGAGTTGCTACTTGATTTCATGGATGACTCTGAAGAAATAAATAAAGAGAAAGAACAATTGTCTAAGGAGTGTGTAATGTTAAAAGCAAAGTGTAAGAACCTGGAATCAGAGTAAGTGAATCTGAAAAGGAAAACACTGCCTTGAAGAACCAGGTTCATCCACTTGAAACTAATATCCTAGAGCTAAAATCTGAAAATTTAAAACTGAAACTAGGAACTAGCAAGAAGAAAGCTGATCACTCTCAACTCATGTTAGAAGAGAGTGTAGGAAAACTAAAGGATAAGATGTACAATAAATATGAACATATGAGAGTACTAAAAGAAGAACTTGGTAAGGTCAAACATGAATTAGATCGAACATGCAAATGGAATAAATCCTCTGATGCCTTGACATGGCTTCAAGAAAATCATAGTAGCAACAGAAGAGGACTTGGCTTTGGAAGTCAACTGCCAAAATGGGATCCCAAAAGCAAGTATATCACTCTTCCTGAGAACAAAATTTGCACCCACTTTGGTAAGACTGGTCACTACAAAATTGAATGCACTGCAAAAGAGCAGGTCAGTCGAAGGAATGAAAGTTTTGTTCGAAAGAAAAATTGGTTACCACATTGGGCTAGAAAAAGCTTAATTCATCCTTTCTCTCATAGAAAAGGACCCAAACTAGTTTGGGTCCCTATTACTAACCTTTGATTTCATTTTGTAGGTTCAAGTGAGAGGAAGCAACCAAATATGGTACTTGGATAGCGGTTGCTCAAAACACATGACAGGGAACAAGGAACAGTTCCTTTCACTTGAAAACCTCAAAGGAGGAAATGTCTCCTTTGGAAATGGGAAGAAATGTGAAATTGTTGGGGTTGGTAAGGTAGGTAAGGATGACACACGTTTCATTGAGAATGTGTACTTGATAGATGGCTTGAAATATAGCCTGATCAGTGTGTCACAATTGTGTGACAGAGGTAACCTGGTTGCATTCACTTCCACTAAATGTTTTGTGATTAATCTTCTTACTAACAAGATTGTCTTGGTGGAAAAAAGAGTGAATAACATCTATGTCATAGACCTGTCCACACCATCAAAAATTGAACTCACCTGTTTAAGTGTGTTGGACAGTGATCCTCTCCTTTGGCACAAAATACTTGGTCATGCAAGTCTAAATCAGCTCAACAAACTAGTCTCCAAGGACTTAGTGGTAGGGTTCCCTAACATTAAGTTCAAGAAAGACAAAGTCTGTGAGGCATGTGCAAGGGGGAAGCATGTAAGATCCTCATTCAAAAGCAAGAAAATGGTCAGTACCACCAGGACGTTGGAACTGGTCCATATGGACCTATGCGGTCCTATGAGAACCTTGAGCAGAGGTGGTAAGAAATATGTTATGGTGCTAGTTGATGACTACTCCAGGTTTACCTTGACTTTGTTTCTAACATCTAAAGATGAAGCATTTGATATGTTTACTTCATTTGTTAGAAAAACTCAAAAGCATTTAGGAAATCAACTTGCATCAATACGATCTGATCATGGTACTGAATTTGAAAATACAAAGTTTGCTGAATTTTGTGATGAACATGGCATAAATCACAACTTCTCTGCCCCTAGAACTCCACAACAAAATGGAGTTGTTGAAAGAAAGAACAGAACTCTTGAAGATATGGCCAGAACCATGCTTCTTTCTAGTAAATTACCCCATAGCTTCTGGGCAGAGGCAATAAACACTGCATGCTATATAATAAATAGATGCATGACCAGAACACTTGTAGAGAAAACTCCCTATGAATTACTTAAAGGGAGAAAGCCCAACATATCCCACCTTAGGGCTTTTGGATGCAAGTGTTTTGTGCACAATAATGGCAAAGACTCCCTAGGTAAATTTGATCCCAGAAGTGATGAGGGAGTATTCTTGGGATATTCATCACATAGTAAGGCTTATAAAGTATATAATAAAAGAACTATGTGTGTAGAAGAGAGTGTGCATGTTGTTTTTGATGAAACTAACATTCTCTCTAAATGACAGGAACCAGAAGATGAGGAGATTGGACTGGTAAGAAGCAGTGATCAAACTGGAGCAAATATGGAAGAAGGAACATGTGATGGACCAGGTCCAACTACCCTAAGAAATGCGACAGGGGGAACTCAACAGCAAACCTCATTGGGACTTGGCCCTGATCTTGTTCCACAACAACAAGACACTATGGGATCATCAAGTTATGAACAATTGGTGCTCCAACCACACAGATATCAAAGTTCTCACCCCATTGAGAACATCATAACAGACCTAACGTCTGGAATCAAAACCAGATCCTCCTTGAAAAATCTGTGTGTGTTTGATGCCTTTCTATCCTTAATCGAACCAAATAATGTTACTGAAGCCTTACAGGACACTGACCGAGTAAATTCCATGCAAGAAGAACTAATCAATTTGAAAGGAGTAAAGTTTGGCATCTGGTACCCAGACCACTAGATAGATCAGTGATTGGCACAACGTGGGTCTTCAGAAACAAACTCGATGAAGATGGTACAATTACAAGAAACAAGGCTAGACTAGTTGTCCAAGGATATAGTCAAGAAGAGGGAATTGAATATGATGAAACCTTTACTCCTGTGGCAAGACTGGAGGCAATCAGGCTCCTCATAGAATTTGCTGCCTACATGGAATTTACTCTCCACCAGATGGATGTCAAGAGTGCCTTCCTCAATGGCTAACTAAAGAAAGAAGTATTTTTCAAGCAGCCTCCAGGATTTGAAAGCAAAGAGACACCTGACCATGTATACAAACCTGACAAGGCCTTGTATGGACTTAAGCAAGCACCAAGAGCATGGTATGAGCGGCTATCTAAATTCCTACTAGAACATGACTACAAACGAGGTAAAATTGACAACACCTTGTTCTTAAAGGAAAAAGGTAAGGATCTCCTGGTAGTACAAATATATGTAGATGACATAATATTTGGGGCAACCTCTGAAAAATTAAGTAAGGAATTTGCTAATCTTATGGGGAGTGAATTTGAGATGAGCATGATGGGTGAGCTAAATTTCTTTTTAGGATTGCAAATTAAAAAAAACTCAAATGGAACAATGATCCACCAACAAAAATATGTGAAAGAGTTGCTCAAAAGATTTAAAATGGAAGACTCAAAAGAAATTGATACCCTCATTGCAACAACTACAAAATTGATCAAAAGTTGTATAGAGGGATGATTGGGTCTTTATTATATCTTACTGCCAGTAAACCTGACATTGTTTTCAGTGTAGGGCTTTGTGTAAGATTTCAGGCTAATCCAAAGGAGTCTCATCTAACTGCAGTGAAGAGAATCCTGAGATACTTGAAAGGCACCATTGATCTATGCTTTTGGTATCCTAAAGGTAGTAATTTCGATCTTGTAGGATATGCTGATGCAGATTATGCAGGCTTCCTGGTAGACAGGAAAAGCACCTCAGGCATGGAACGTTTTTTGGGTTCTTGCCTTGTGTCTTGGGCCACCAAGAAACAGAACTCAGTAGCTCTGACCACTGCTGAGGCTGAGTATGTGGCTGTAGCCTCATGTTGTGCTCAATTGTTTTGGATTAAGCAACAACTCATAGACTTTTGGTATAGAGGTTCGATGCATTCCTATTTTCTATGACAACACTAGTGCTATTAGTATGACGAAGAACCCGGTTCATCATAAGAGAACCAAACACATAGATGTTAGACACCGTTTCCTAAGAGATAACTATGAGAAGGGAATGATCTCAATTGAATTATGTGCTACTGACAAACAAATTGCTGATATCTTTACTAAAGCACTAAGTAGGGAGCATTTTGAGAGAAACAGTTTCGAATTAGGGATGATTAAGATCACCTAATTGAACCAGTTCAAAAACAAAAATGAAAAAAATAAAATTTGGCTAGAATCACTGAAATATGTAACTAACCAGATTAATCATTGCTCAGTTTCATGTCTTAAATGCCATACTCTCTTGACATGTGTTAATATGACTCTTTGGTTTCTAATGATGTTTTTTTTATTTTTGTAAATTGAGGCCAAAACAAAAGACTCTAACACGATGAACCTGGTTCATCGTGGCTGGTTCATCTGACTGACAAGGTACGTGCTCATCACTATACACTTATTGAAATAACTATAGTCGCTCATGAGAAAGACTTTACCCATATTAAGCCTATTTTAAAATGTCAGTACTTATCCCCAAATGAACCCGTTCCAAAGAGTCCAATCAAAGTCACTTAAGCCTAGATTATAGGGAGCCATAACTGTCAGTTTCACTGACACACCTCAGTCGATTGGACTCCTACTTGACCAAGAATTACACCACTTACCGCTATCTCGGACACTTCCAAGTATAGGTACAACTTCTCATCTGCCTTTGGAGTATGGAGCAAAGGTAGGCTCGACATGTATCGTTTCAGTTCCTCCAAATGAAATGAATCGACCCAGGGCAGCTATACGTCCAGTTAGCCTTTGTACAACTTTCGCACTGTCTACGGCGGTAATATCCTCGATGGCTTTAATCTTATCGGGGTTGATTTCGATTCCCCGATTTGACACCATGAAGCCGAGGAATTTTCCCGAGCCGACCCCGAAAACATATTTTTCGGGGTTAAGCTTCATGTTGTACTTCCTCAAGATTTTGAATGTTTCCGGAAAATGAGTCAAATGGGCCTCTGCGCGCAGGGACTTAACTAACATATCGTCAATGTAAACTTCCATTTATTTACTTATTTGTTCCTCCAACATTTTGTTTACTAAGCGTTGGTATGTAGCCCCTGCGTTTTTTTATCCCGAAGGGCATTACATTGTAACAATAAGTTCCATACTTAGTGATAAAAGAAGTCTTTTCTTGGTCTTCTGGGTCCAACTGGATTTGATTATACCCAGAATAGGCGTCGAGAAAGGTAAGGATCTCGTGGCCGATCGTGGCCGATCGTGGCCGATCGTGGCATCGATCATGCGATCGATGTTAGGCAGTGGAAAAGTGTCTTTAGGATATGCTTTGTTCAAGTCCTTATAGTTTACACACATCCTAAGTTTGTTCTCCTTTTTGGGGACTAAGACTACATTAGCTAACCATTCAAGATATTTTACTTTTCGAATGAATCCTATTTTGAGAAGTTTGATTACTTTGTCCTTTATGAAGGCGTGCTTTACCTCGGATTGGGGTCTTCTCTTTTGCTTTATCGGTCTGAACTTGGGATCCAGGCTCAACTGATTAGTTGTTATCTCTGGTGGGATTTCTGTTATGTCTAAATGGGGCCATGCAAAGCAATCCATGTTATCAAAAAGAAATTGAATGAGTTTTTTCCTGAGTTTGGGGTCAACCCTGTTCCCAGGTATACCTTTCATTCGGGTAGATACTCGATCAGTATCACCTGTTCCAGCTCCTCGACCGTTGACTTGGTTACATATGATTCTTTGGGAAGAACGAAGATTCGAGGAGTTAGAAAATCCTCTTCTTCTTCCTCGATTATCTGTTTCTCCGGTTAGGTCGAGGTTGGGGCGGTGATTGCTATTTGGTCGTTTGCTTATCTTTGGTGCTAGATTTTTCCAAGGTCGAAGGTGTTGATATCAGCGTGACCTCGTCGACTGCAAATATTTCCTTTGTAGCGTGTTGTTCCCCGTAAATTATTTTCACACCATCCACTGTTGGGAACTTCATCATTTGGTGAAGGGTCGACGGTACTGCCCTCATGTTGTGGATCCAGGGCCTTTCGAGCAGTGCATTATATCTCATGTCACCTTCGATGACATGGAATTTTGTATCTTGGATAGTCCCGACCATGTTTACTAGTAGGATTATCTCCCCTTTCGTTGTTTCACTAGCCATGTTGAAGCCGTTTAGGACTTGAGATGCAGGTGTCGCGGCCTATTTTTTCTCGCGAAATCGGGTTTCGACATTTTTGACAACTCCTTTTGAGAGGGTAAGGAATTGGAATAGAGAGTCGCCACCTAATGGATTAAGGTGCGTTAGGGAACCTAGAGCATATAACTTATATTACTAGTTTACATCACTAGAGATCGGGTAAGGGCTCAAATTACCTTGAGGGGAAGGTGTTAAGCACCCCTCGAGGTCCACAACGGTGGGTCCCGACCGAACTTAAATTAAGCGAATTAGTCTAAGGAAAAGTAAAGAAAACTAATTAATAGGGATGGGGGTCCTAAGTTTTTTACCCTATAGGATCACCCCGTGGAATACTTTGTAACTCCCTCAAGTCGTGTTACTCATAGTATTTAGCGCATGGGCTATCATCTCCTACTACTCAATTACTATCTTAAGTTGTTACCTAAAGCGCTCTAGTACATTCTAGTTTGTTTCCTATGCGTGCACTACCCGTCCCTTACCTATGGCCCTGGAGGCATTAGGACCTGTATTTGGGGTGGTTCTAGACTAAACCTCAGTTGCTCAAAAATGTAAAAGACTAGTCTACAAACAAAAACAATTAGGACTTTCAAATAAAAGCAAATATGGGCTCAAGTTGAATTCCGCACATAAAACAGTAAATGCACGCAATAGATTTAGCAAATTTTATTAACCTTAAGGTCTTATAGGCAGGATATCTACGTGAGAAAACAGATGTGCAGAGGCAGTTTTATTAAGGCGAGTGTTAAGACATGTTGTTTGCCTACTGATTTTATTCAGTATAGACTGGGCACTTCAGGCAGTAATACATCACAATTATAAATTCAGAATTATTATTAAGTCCTACAGGTATATTGCCTAAGTGATTGACAATGGCGATTGTATTCAGAACCAATTAATAGAATCCTATAGGCATGACTTCTACGAGTTTGATGGTTATAGACCTATAGACATGATTTCCAGGTGTAGCACTGACTTTAACTTTATAGAGAGATGTTTTATTTTCCTTTTTAGTCCTCTAGGCATGCTTTCTAATTACTGAATTGATTTTGATCCTATAGGCATGATATCTACTGAGCAATAAGACGAGCATAAATTGTACACATTGCTAGAAAACACATGGAACAAACATTGAGGTCCTATAGGTAGGATTTCTAATGCATATTTATTGAACAAGTTAATGCGTCTTATAGGCAGAATTTCTAATATGCAATTTAATCCCATAAGCAGGATTTCTAATATTCAAGCAATGTACAACACTCATACGATTTTAACAAAGATTATGTAAAAAACAGGATTGACAGGACAAATAAAACCCTATTGGAAGGATTTCTACCCGAATTGCCCAGTAAATAAAGACCCTTCCCAATTTTACTATATACCTCAGAATTTGTTCATTACAAACTTATTACAAACCAGAGTAATGAATAAATTAACATAATAGTAATAAGATACACTATAGGGAGCCTTCATTAGGCCCAAATAAAACTGGGAACCAGACCTTCAAACCAATCACCTTTCAGGCTCATTTCATAGGTACATCATAGTCAATGGTAAGGGACTCACACACAACACATATAGAGCCAAGTTACTGATGTGTCAAAGTTCCCAAGGGCCTCAGGGACCCAGGGCAATGCTCACCAGAACCACATATTCAGAAGATGATTCACAAGAGATTGGGAACTAGTTCCCAATGTGTCAGATTTCACAAGAGCCTCATGTGGACCCTGAGCAATGCTCACACTGGGATGGTTGAGGATAGAACCTAAGGGACTAAGAATGAAGTTATTTAAAAGAGTAACATCATATAAGAGGAGGTAGAGACAGGTTTAAAACAATTTGATTTCAGAAGAAATAAAGTTTAGAACACAGAATTGTATTCAAAAAACAAGCAAGGTTTGCAAAGTACATAGTTTCAAACAGGTTAATTCAGAAGAGACCTAATTACACTAAGTGTGTATGCTGACATTTCAGGGCAACCTTGTTTAATCACAGAAGCATTTTAGAAGAAGTGTTAGGGCAAACAATTAGGTTGAACAGGTTGGCAGGACACATTAAGTAACAATACAAATATGTAAAGTTAGTATTGATGAACTAATTCCATGTTAATGGTATCATAATGATGCTAAATTCAGAGCAGGTGCAGGATTAGCAAACAATGTTCATGGACAAGTTAAACTTTAAGCTAGTTTTAAAAGGATTCATATTATTCAAAATAACTAATCTTAAATTAACAGGATTAACTATAGTATTGAAAGAGAATCACAGAAGCATAAAGTCAGAATCATGCTCAAAATTTAAACATGTTGGTCGAGCAACAACATTATGAAAACATAGAGAATAAAATGACAAGGGACTGGGGCTTACCACAGTAGTTAAATCTAGAATCACTTGGCCTTGGCTTTCAGCCGGCCAAGACCAGTAACAAACGAACACATAATCAGAGTAAAAAGCTAAGTTTTAGTGAGAGTATTGAGAGTTCGAGTCTGTCCTCAAGGGGAAAGAGGAGAGGGGTTTAAATAATGTTCAATTAGGCAAACAAATAAGGGAAGAAATCATACATACACAAATAAGGAAAGAAAATTAAACCCAGAATCAATTGAAGTCTAGTTTAAGGACAAATATTACAGAATTCAGTCAATTAACAGGGCATAATAGCGAGTAATCATGCGAGTACTACTTAGAATAAAAAATTAACAATTAACAGTCAATTTCAAGGCTAATAAGGTAAAGAAATGGTAGATTGAACAGAATAAGGAAAGTTTTAGTCATATACGAAAAAGGAAAACATTTAAAATCAGTAAGGAAGCAAAAATTTAAACCCTAATTTTAGGTAAAACGCATAAATCGGCAAAAATAAAAGACAAAGAGTTACGTGCTGCCTAGAATGAACATAGATAGGAATATACTTAAAGAGCATATAATCGAACCAGATCTGGTCCCAAAATACAAGGTTTGAGACCCTGGTTTTAGGTACACCATACAATCAACAGAGAAACAAGGGTAAAATAATCACATATTGTGTACAATGAGCATAAATAGAAGATTATTCAAAAAACAATAAGAAATCGAACTAGAAAAAGATCTGAAACCCTAATTTAGGGCAAATAAAGGAAATTAACAGGAATAGGGAGATTCACGCATAATGAAGTGAATATAGACGAGATAATTCTAAAAAATCAAAGTTTGAACCAGTTTAGGTTCGAATCAAAGAGAATCTGAAACCCTAACCTTTAGGGCTAAGTCAAATCAGTGAGAGATACGAAAATATTCGTACTTACACAGAAGAGATGATGAACACAGATGGAAACAACAATAGGTTAAAGATTTGAACTAGCTTTGGTTCGATATTTACAGGATCTACTTGCCATTTTTAGGCAAGCTATTATGTAACACCAAAACGAGTAGCCAGTAAGGAGGGGGAACCAAATAAGGTAAGGAATCAACAATTGATCCATTATAGGGTAGGGTTCAGAGAGATTAGGGTGATGAAGGCGCTAGGGTTTGTGAGGAGATGGGAGAATATGAGAGAACACAAGGGCGGCGGGTTTGGTCGAATGATTAGGGTTATGGACGAGTAGGTTAATTAAAAAGGGGTGGGGGTGTTTGAGTCGTTGGTCTTCAGAGATCAACGGCTATGATTTAAAGGGGAATTAGGTCGGGGTTTAAAAGGGTATGAGTTTGGGTTAATGGGTTAAGGGCTAAGTTTATTGGGCTGGGGTAATTAGGTAGTGTTGGTAATTGGGCCAGGTCCGAAATTGGAGTTTTAGGGGGCTATATTTTAAATACCCAATTAATTAGTAAAATAATGAATAAAAAATAATTAATAAAATAACAAACATATCACTTGTGCATGAAAATGATTTAAAATAATCACTTAACATTATAGAAATATAAAAAGTCACTTTTTGTATAAATAATGCAATTATGCATATATGTGGGCTATTATTGCAAAATTTGCAATTTTAGCCTAAGGATGAAAAAAATACAATTATAATAAGTATATAAAAATATTTAAAGCTAAATATGGATATAGATGATGAAAATTAAATGATAAATCATCACAACATTTATTTGAGATACAATAAATAATTATTTATGTAAGAATAAATTGATTAAAACCCCTTAAAAATTATAAAAAATTATGGAAAAATACTTGATAATGCTCATTCACTATTTTGAAGGTATATATGTATATTAAAAATATATGAGGGGAAAATTGGGTGTAACGACTCGACCGATCGTTTTGAGTTCTAGCTCGTCGTTCGGCAGTTTGAGGCCATGAGCAGCTTCATTTCAGGTATTATGACTCGTAGGCGTGGTCGGAATTTAATTTCGGGAAGTTCAGAGTCAATTTAGAAGGAAAATTCTCATTTCGGAAGCCTTGAGTTGGAAGAATTGATTAAGATCATATTTTTGAGTAAACGACCTCAGAATCGGGATTTGAAGGTTCCAGCAGGTTCGTATGAAGATTTCGGACTTGGGCGTATGTTCAAATCAGGTTTTGGATTACCCGGGAACGTTCCGGCGCATATTGTGGAAGTCAGCATTTTAGAAGAAATTTCATAAGTCTGGATTGAAGTGCATTTCAGTGTTCTTGATGTCCATTTGGGATTCCGAGTCTAGGAATAGCTCCGTATGGTGATTCTGGAGTTGGGAGCGCGATCAGAAGTGAATTCGGAGGTCCTGTAGGTTATTTTGAAGTCATTTGGCTAAACTTAGAAATTTGAAGGTTTTTAAGAAGTCTGACCGGAAGTAGAAATTTTGATATCGGGGTGGGATTCTAATTCCGAAAGTTGAAACATGTCCGTAATGTTGAATATGACTTGTGTGCGAAATTTGGGGTCAATCAGACGTGATTTTGTAGGTTTCGACATCGAATGTAGAAGTTGAAAATTTCAAAGTTCATAAAGATTGAATTGAGTTGCGATCCATTGTTTCGATGTTATTTGATGTGATATGAGGAACCCGAGCAGGTCCGCATTATATTTGGGAACTGGTTGGTGTGATTGGACAGGGTCCCGGGGGCTTCGTGTGAATTCCGGGTGGTTAACGGATCGAATTTTGGAGTTTGAGGAATAGCTTTGGCTGCTGTCATCTGGTGTGACCGCACCTGCGGGGTTTTGGCCGCAGGTACGGAGCCACAGAAGCGGCCAGAGAATCACAAGCGCGGGCAGGAGCGCAGGTGCGAGTATATGTCCGCACCTGCGGAGGCACATATGCGGAAGTGAGGGTCGCAGGTGCGAGAGTCGTTGGGTTGAGTTAGAGCCGCACCTGCGATGGTTTTTCCGCATGTGCGGAGCCGCAGGAGCGGCATTGGACCGCAGTGCGAAGGTCGGGGCTGGGCAGTGTGTATTAAACCCAGGTCTTGGCTCATTTGCACTTCATTTCTTCAATGGAACGCGATTTTGGAGCTATTTTGGAGTAGTATTTTCAGCATCTTCCATAAGGTAAGTGATTTCTTCCCATCTTGAGTTAAATACTTGGATTATACACGGATTAGGGAAGAAAATTTGTAGAAATTTGGGGTTTTGAGGAGAAAACCTAGAATTTGTATTTTTGGATTGTTACCACGAATTTGGGCATGAAATTGAGAGAGAATTATATATTTGAGTTCGTGAGGCTATGGGTAAACTTTATCTTCAAAAAATTTAGGAATCCGGGCACGTGGGCCCGAGGGAAATTTTGTCAACTTTCCGAGCGGAGTTGGGAATTTATATAAATTAAATTTTTATAAGTATTAGAGTATATTTTCATTGGTTTGCATGTTATTTGACTAGTTTTGGAGCGTGTGCATCGATTTGAGTTGTCGGAAGGGCTTGAAAGCCGGTTATGAATCTTCGGAGCAAGGTAAGTCCCCTTTCTAATCTTGTAAGAGGGAATTGTCCCCATTGGTGAAATAATTAAATATGTGCTACTATTTGTGGGGTCTACGTACGTACGAGGTGACGAGAGTCCGTGCGTAGCTACTATTATGCTTATGTACGGGTAGTTTAGGACCCAAAAGCATGTTATATCTATCTTATTTGTAACTTTGCTGATGAATTTGAAACGTTTTAACCCTATCGAACCTGTTTCTAGAAAAGATTTAAATACTATCTTCGTGGCCATATAAGAGAAATTTGTAATTTTCTTGGGTAATTGTTTTCCCGATGTAGTCGGGGTAGACTGTTTGAATGTGTATTCTTGTGTGTGACCGCTTCGCAATTTATATTCCGCGAGCGGGGTGATTTCTTCTACTACTCTCATGGGAGCGGGCAGTAGGCTACGGCGGCTTAATAGATGCATCTATGGTTCGAGCCGTTCGAGCCGTTCGACCCTTCCGCAGTGCACAATTTACATTTATTGTTGGTTCGGGATGTCGACCCTCGGCATTGCTTGCGCATGATATTTGCTGCGTACTTTCTGTGATTTTAACTGTTGACTGGCCTGGAATTAGAAATTGTCAACTGAAATGACGAAGATTCTAAAGTTGAAAAAAATGTGAAAAGAAGTTGTCATTTCCTATCACTACTTGTTAATTACCTATGATATCCATGCTTAGTGTTACCCTTGATTTTACTAAATTGCCTCTAGCAAGTGTCAAAGTCGACCTCTTGTCACTACCTCTTCGAGGTTAGACGGGACACTTACTGAGTACACGTTGTTTTCGTACTCATGCTATACTTGTTGTGCATTTTATAGCACAAGTACCTATATATCTAGTGGCCCCGCCTGACACAGTGTTGTGGCTGACCTGGAGACTTAGGAGAGTTGCTTTCTCTCGAGACGATCCGCAGCCGACAGAGTCTTGATGCATCAACACTGAAATTGTACTCCGATAGCCGAGGTGCTTCTGTGAGATCTGCATATTTGTCGAAGCCAGTTTTACTCATAAGTCCCCGAGAGTTCTGCCCTCGGTCACCCCTTCGATCGTTCCGGGCGGAGTTGCGTCCTGGATGGTTATTCCTTCTATTTGAAACATATGGCTTGTCACACCTCCTTTTTCCCGAAAGGTGGGGATAAGGGAGTTTTTCCAATTAAAGTGACATAATCTAAATGGGATTATTTATTTATTCAGAGTCGCCACTTGGGATAATTTGTGGTGTCCCAAGTCACTGGTTTGTTTTAATTCCCAAATCGAGGAATATTGACTCTGTGTTAAATTCTGCGAAACAGAAGACCGAGTAAGGAATTCTGTTAACCCTAGAGAAGGTGTTATGCACTCCCGAGTTTCGTGGTTCTAGAACGGTCGCTTTATGATTCATACTTGGCTTAATTAAATTGCTTAACTACGCATTTTAGAATCTATGTGCATTTTACCTTACCGCTCAATTAAGAAATTATACTGAGACGAGTCACGCGTACGTGTACTCATTTTATTCAATGCGCTAAAAACCATGTCACGCGTACGTGTACATAATTAATAGCCCTTCATACTAAAATTATTTGGTCAAAGTCACGCGAACGTGTATTTTGATTTTATTTTGAAAATCGGCGCTCGAATCATGTCACGCGAACGTGTACACGATTTGTCACGCTTAAGTATTAAAAAACAAATTGGCCAAAGTTGCGTGAACGCATACCTCGATTTTAATTTTAGGAATTGTTATTATGTCACGCGAACGTGTACATAATCATGATAATAGATTAGGCCACGCCTAAAGCATGCTACATATCTTTCTTGGCCCAACTCAAAAACTAATGGACAATGGTTCCAAGGAGAAATAATGCATCACTGATTCTTATTTTTAGCTATCGAACAGAACCAAAATATTATTAGACTTAGATATCATGCTCATGATATTAAAGTTGAAATAGGAGATTCAAACAACAGTATACCACTAAACCGATTCTAACAAATCTAGTGTAAATCAAATTGTTGAACAATTTAAATAGACATTTTATGAAGAAATAAAACTAATTACCGTAAATCGCAATCCAAATGAACATGTCGCACTTTACTCATACTGAGACTAATTCAAACAAATGAATCCAAACAGTAGTAACAGATAAGGTGAAACAATCCTGATTTCATGTTAACCCGAATCCAAAAAATGCAAACATAAGAGAACATACCCCTGGACTTGAACCGAAATTGCCACGAACAGAAATTTTCCTTTGATTAATTAAAATTCCAACAGTTACAAAGACGTCAAGAAACCACAACTACGATCGAATCCGAAACAACAATCAAATCAATTGAAACCGCAAAGCAAACCACGAACGGACAATAGTGTGAAACTCAAACTCAGACGGCAACCTCAACTGGTCGGCTCAAGGAAAATTAAACAATAGCAACTGATTGAAGTGATGTTGACGTCCAAAGATGTGGATTAAGATAACAAAGAGAAGCGTCCACTTGTTTCCTTAGAGGCGCGACTGAAATGATGAGAGACGAGGGTGTGTGTGTGTGTGTGTTTTTTGTTTTCTTTATTGTTTTCAGACCGATTTTGCCATTTTTGTTTTTTCACGCCATTGATTCCGGCGACTGGTGGGTGTGAGCGGAAGAAAGCTGGAGTCGCCGCTGGTGGGTGGCTGTTTGTGGCATGAGAAGAAGGTCGGCGGCTGCTGCTTTTGAGGCGTGAAGGTGGCGGCAGTTGCCTTAGGGTTGAGGGGTGAGGGAGATGAAGAGGGGTGGCTGGAAGGTGTTCTCTCTCGGCGGGTTCAAGGTTAAGGGTGTGTTAGGTTAAGAAGAAGAGGCGACGGTCTTCTGGTGGTTTGGCGCGGCGGCAGGTGTGCGGGGAGGGAGGAGGTCCGGCGGCTAAAAGGTCTAGGTTCTTTTGTTTGGGTGTTTTAGGTGTGTAAGAGGTGAGCTAAGGTTGAAGAAGAAGAGAGTCTTGTTTGGGTTATTAGGTTATTTTTTGGGTTTAATGGGTATTGGGTTTGGATTTAGAAAATTGGGTTGGGTCCATTCTTGTTGAGTTTTTTATTTTGGGCTAAGAAGACTAAATAATATAATGTATTCATAAAATATAAAATAAAAATTCTAGTAGAATAGTATGGCTATAAAACATTAATGAAATTATTTTTGTAATTTTTTTTTTTGGTGATAAAATAAGGTAAAATAGTTAAAAATAGTTAAAATAACGATATTAGGCCTAAATATTTAAACGCTAAAATGTATAAAATTTGGGGAGGGTCAAAAATTACATGTCTACAACTGTCCCTCTTTGACGGAAAACACGAAGAGTTTTTAGAAAAAGAACGACTAGACATATTTTTTGACCCGACCCTTATTTAGAGAGACCAAAAACTAAAAGAAAGGAGAATGTGACTGAGCCCTGGTGTCTGAGCTGCCTACATATCCTTGGCTATAAAGGAATCAGGCCACGTGTAATTCAGAATTAGGAGCAGTGATGGAGTATACCGAGGTGGAGAGCCGATTGAGGTGCCGATCCGCCGAGGTTCCGATCCGCGGCCTTGTTATTACATAAAAATCGAAAAATGAAAAAGACTAACTAAGCCTGTCAGCTATGAGGTACATGATTCCTATCTATAAGTCTTCTGAAGCTTGATATTGAGTCTTGAATGGTCTTCATGCAGATTTTTAGATTTGAATCTTGACGCTTGCTAGCTGCAGGTGCTACTTCATCCTTCTTCAACCCTTCGGATCATGACGGGACATGCAAAGCTCGTGACTCAGTCATGTCTTGAGCATCCATATTTTGTCTCCGCTTCTGCATTTTGGATACTTTTCTTCTTCTTTTATTCTGGATTGAGATTACTTCTGTTAGCCATCTATTTGTCGACTCGCATTGTTGCCACGAGCCTCTGCTACTTCTAACATGAATTTAGTTCTGAAATGACTTCCCTCGTTCTCCAGGTGGGTGCCTGCAATCAAAATAACAAAACAAACAAAATTTTCTGCCCCAGTTTGCACTAGGAAGATTTGTGAGTTGTTAGAAAAACTGTAAACTACTTATGCTTTTGATGCAATGATGAGAGTAAACTAAAGACTCGACTAGGATGTGCGTCTCATGTGATTAAAACCAAGAATGTTTGACTAGCAAGTGCGTTTGCTAAGAGTAAAACCTGAGTGACCCAAACTAGGAAGTGCGTCTCCTAGGGGGTGAAATATCGATTTAGGAAGTGCGTCTCATAAAAGTATGCAATACCCAAACTAGGAAGTGTGCCTCCTAAGGGTTAAACTTCAATTTAGGAAGTGCGTCTCCTAAAGTATATCCTGAAAAACCCAGACTAGGAAGTGCGTCTCCTAGGGGTGAAACTTCAATGACTCAAACTAGGAAGTGCGTTTCCTAGGAGTGAACTTAAATGACCCAAACTAGGAAGTGCGTCTCCTAGGGGTAAAATCAATAACTCAAACTAGGAAATGCGTCTCCTAGGGATAAACTTAAATGACTCAAACTAGGAAGTGCGTCTCCTAGGAATGAACTTAAATGACCCGTACTAGGAAGTGCGTCTCCTAGGGGTAAATTCTCGATTTAGGAAGTGCGTCTCCTAACACAAAAATATAACATGAAAGACCCAGACTAAGAAGTGCGTCTCTTAGGGGTGAAACTTCAATGACTCAAACTAGGAAGTGTGTCTCCTATGAATGAACTTAAATGACCCAAAACTAGGAAGTGCGTCTCCTAGGGGTAAAATCTCAATTTAGGAAGTGCGTCTCCTAAAGAAAATATAACTTGCAAGACCCAGACTAGGAAGTGCATCTCCTAGGGGTGAAATGAATAACTCTAACTAGGAAGTGTGTCTCCTAGGAATGAACTTAACTGACCCAAACTAGGAAATGTGTCTCCTAGGAGTAAAACCTCAATTTAGGAAGTGCGTCTTCTAACACAAAAATATAACCTGAAAGACCCAGACTAGGAAGTGCGTCTCCTAGGGGTAAAAACTCAATTTAGGAAGTGCATCTCCTAAAACAACATATAACCTGAAAGGCCCAGACTAGGAAGTGCGTCTCCTAGGGGAGAAACTTCAATGACTCAAACTAGGAAGTGCGTCTCCTAGGGGTAAAATCTCAATTTAGGAAGTGCGTCTCCTAAACAAAATATAACCTGAAAGACCCGGACTAGGAAGTGCGTCTCCTAGGGGTGAAATTTCAATTTAGGAAGTGCGTCTCCTAAAAGTATATCCTGAAAGACCCGGACTAGGAAGTGCGTCTCTTAGGGGTGAACTCAAACGACTCAAACTAGGAAGTGCGTCTCCTAGGGATGAACTTAAAGGACTTAAACTAGGAAGTGCGTGTCACACCTCCTTGTTCACCGATAAGGGTAATAAGGGAGTTTTTCCACTTTAAGTGACATTATTCGATTTTTGAGATTTATTTTATTCAGAGTCGCCACCCGAACTTTTTACGGTGTTCCGGGACACCATTTATTTATTAAAAATCCCAAAACCGAGGGATTATGACTCTGTTTAAATTGTCTGCGAACCAGAAATCCGGGTAGGGAATTCTGTTAACCCGGGAGAAGGTGTTAGGCATTCCCCGAGTTCCGTGGTTCTAGCACGGTCACTTAAGGATTAAACTTGGCTTAAATTGTTTAATTACTGCTTTTATACCTATGTGCATTTATATTTTTACCGCTTTTATTATTCACTTGTATTTTGAGAGTTATTTTGAGATGGGTCACGTATGCGTAAACCCGTGGAAATTAGACTTTTCAAAAATCATGTCATGCTGACGTGTACATAATTCACGACACTTGATTCCTTTTAAGAAAATAGTCAAAGTCGCGCGAGCGCGTACTTTAGATTTATTTAAAATAATCGAGATCACGTCACGCGAACATGTACGCAATCACGATAGTAGTTTAAAAATCCGCTCCTAAAAGCAATTCTACGAATATTCATTTTTTCTAAATCGTATTTGTGTCACGCGAACATGTACACGGTTTTAAAAATATTTGTTACTAAAAAAATGTTATTTCATTCAAAGTTACACGAACGTATACTTTGATTTTAATTTATAAAATCATGATTATGTCCCACGAACATGTACACAATCACGATAATTTGATTCAGTTAGTTAAAAAGTGTGCACAACATTCTAGCATGTTCATGATTCCTAAGGTTATATGGCCATCCCAATCTCAAAAGTAAAAGGTGGACGCTCTGAACGATCTGTATTCGTTCTTCACACAAAATCATCATTAACATAGCCGCTAGCTAGCTCCCATGGTTAAAATTCATACACAAATGGTTTCAAATAGAAAAATATTACTAAACAGTAACTCCCCATTGCCCATTAAAGTATCTCGTAGCCCAGATTAAACCTTTCCATGTTAGCCAAGAAAAATACAAAAAAACCCAATTAAATGTTAACAGCCATGTGGTTTAAAATCTATACTAAGACAAAAAATAAACAAATAGGTCCTAAACAATAGTAGCATAACATAAAGAAAACAGGGAAACAATACAGCATAGAAGCATACTGCTAAGTAGTTTACATATAAAAATAATTTTAATGTTTTGTTGTCAAATCTCAACAAATACTCAAACATATTAAAATGAACATGGAAGGAGTGGGGAAGAAATGGACCTTTATATAGATGAATTTACGTTTAAAATTACAGCAATAGGAGATTATAAAACTCTCGACCGAAAAATCTGCTAATGGCGACGGACGGAACCAATGACTCGAGCTCGGACTCGACTCTTTGAATCTCCTTTTAACTTCAATTGAGGAGCCCGTTTTTTACTGATTTCGGCGACAGCTTTGAGGCATGTTCGGGTTGTTTCCATAAGCGTTTGGCAGCTGGTTTTTAGGAGGCTAGATTAGGCTATTTTTACTAGTGTTTCAAGGGTGTATCGAGGTGTTTTCCGGCGTGGTTTTATGTTGCGGCGCAGCTGGTTTTTGGACTGTTTAAAGCCATCTTTTAGCTAGTTTCAAGTAAAAAAGAAAAGGGTGGTGGTAGGGAACATCGCTGGTCACTTCGCCATGGACGACGGCGACGCAGAAGCAGTCCCAAGAGAAGAGAGAGAGGGACGTTTGAAGGAGAAAGGGCTAGCGAAGATCAGGGATCTGAGGTGAGGTCGAGGGAGAAAGGCAGTTGCCGATTGAAGGAAGAGTGGTTAACTTCTGGCGGCGGCTGTGGGTTTAGGTTGGTGGTGGCCGGACAGATGAAGGGATGTTGTCGGCGGCACGACGGCAGTGAAGAAGAAGGTGAACGGCGACCGTCTTGTATTAGGGTGTTTTTTTTGTTGTTGCTGAAGAAGAAGCTCCAGCCGTTTTTGGTTTTTTTTTTTGGTCTGTAGGGGGTGCTGGGCGTTAGGTTTGATTTGGGGAGGGGGTTATTTTCTCTTTCATTTTGGTCTTTTCCAAAACTAGCCAGGTATTTATAAGGTTAGGGTGTTTAGGATTTTTTGATGTGAAGAGTGAGTATTGGTCTTGTGATTTTGGACCCTGAAATTGGGCCAATTTAAACATGAGACAAATTTGTTCTTTAAAAAAAATGGTCATGTTACTACTAATTAAATTTATTTTGCTAAAGACTAATTAAAATTTTAACTAATTGATTAATGTTAATGTATATTTTTGTGACTGTTATATATTAATCTATCAATTAAGAGGAATTAATCTCTAAAAGTAAAATTAAACCTAAGATGACATGCAATGAAAAATGTTACTATTTTTATGATTTTTCTATGATTTTAAAATATTAAACCTACATGAAATGCAACTAAATAAAGAAACACTCCTAAAATTCATTAAAATTATTTTTTGATTATTTTTAGGAGTAATTTTCATGCGGGGCAAAAATTGGGTGTATACAGCTGCCCCTCTTTGCTAGAGAACATGAAGAGTTTTCGGTCAAAGATAAAGTGAGCAACCACGAGTAATTTTTGCCCGTTTGGTACTCCATTTGGAAGCATTTTGAAAAAGTTTTGATCGAACCTTGCTTCGAAGGTTGCCTACATATTCTTGGTTATAAAGGAATCAGGTCAGTGTAGTTCTGAAAGTTTTGGAGTGATGGAGTTATGAGTTCGAGAGTCGAGCGAGGTTCCGTTCCGTCGAGGTTCCGATATGCGGTCCCCTTCTTACATCAAAATATAAAAAAAGACTAACTAAGCCAATCAACTACGAGTTACAAGATTCCTATCTACGGGTCTTCTGAAGCTTGATCTTGAGTATTGGCTGCTTCTTTATAGAGACTCCGATCTGAATCTTGATGCTTGTTCTTTGTAGGTGTTGGTTAAATATTCTTCAGCTTTTCGGATCAAGGCAGGATATACAGAACGGATGACTTCAATCTCGTCCTGAATAGTCCACGTCTTTCCCGCTTCTGCACTTTGGGTTTCAACTCTTTTCTTTTTCTTATTTTCTTTTATTCTAAATTGAGACGTCTTCTTTTGGTCGTCTCGAATCCATTGTCCTAAAAATGCAATCTGCACAAAATCAAAAAGCAAACGAATGAAATGTTCTGCCCTAGTTTTCACTAGGAAAATTTCGTGAGTTATTGTAAGGAAATCTATACTACTTTATTATTGAAAGCGGTGAAAAGCTGGGAACAGTGCACCCGGATTTATTGTAGACTAGGGAGTGAATACCCTATGCCCAAAGGTAAAATCAACTAGGGGTTAGAGACCATATGTTGGAAGAGAATTTACAGGTTATGATGACGTCAAGAAAAGATCATCGGGTTATGCCGGTGTCTGGAAATGAGATTCATCGGGTTATGCCGGCATCAACTAGGGAATGGAGACCCTATGTTGGCATTGAGTTATGTCGGCATCAGCTTATGCTGACATCAACTAGGGAGTGGAGTCTCTATGTTGGAAAATCATCAACTAGGGATTGGAGACCCTATGTTGGAAAATCATCAACTAGGGAGTGTATACCCTACGTTGAAAACATCATCAACTAGGGATTGTATACCCTATGTTGGAAAAGAAATCATCAACTAGGGATTGTATACCCTATGTCGGCATCAACTAGGGAGTGTATACCATATGTCGGAAAAACCATCAACTAGAGATTGTATACCCTATGTTGGAAAAGAAATCATCAACTAGGGATTGTATACCCTATGTCGGCATCAACTAGGGAGTGTATACCCTACGTTGGAAAAATCATCAACTAGGGATTGTATACCCTATGTTGGAAAAGAAATCATTAACTAGGGATTGTATACCCTATGTAGGCATCAACTAGGGAGTGTATACCCTACGTTGGAAAATCATCAACTAGGGATTGTATACCCAA
>ML278146.1:0-46942 GCA_005239495.1 Nicotiana undulata
AGTGGCGACTCTAAATAAATAAATAATGCCATCTAGAATAATGTCACTTTAATTGGAAAAACTTTCATATCCCCCCTCTCGGGAAAAAGGAGGTGTGACAAGTGGGTCTTCTTCGAACCCGAAGTTAGTGAATTGATTACCGACTCCGAGTGTTGATCCCGATCGAAAATGGTCAATAGTTATCTCTATCCCATAGGATGCCCGTATTCTCTTCGCCCGTGGGGGTTGCTATATATCTTCGGTGCCTGGTGACCGAAGAGGACCGGGCCAAGATGGACGAGGTGGAAGCATCCTACTTGTTCGGTGAAGCTCAATAGGTGTTGAATCCGGTAACTTCGCGTGCCTCTTTTACTAAGTACTTTAGATTTTAAGTTATAAATAATCGTAACACTTTTCTTTATGCTCGCAGGCCTCAGTACTTCACCATGAAACTTTCCTCCGATATCGGGAGGAGTTATCCCAACATGAGGTCTAGGTTCGGGAGCTAACTGAGAAGAAGGACATCTATAAGCTTCTCAGCGACAAACTCGAGGCCGAGCTAGAAACGGCTTGGAAGGAACATGCTGATCTAATCGAGCAGGTAAGACAAGTATTCGAACTTAGTGATGACGATTAATACGCAGTGGATAATGACCCAAAACTGTAGGTCTGGAAAAGACTTGACCGGATTGAGCAACTCCAAGTGGAGGTGGACACGGTGAAGGATGAGGCCGAGGAAATGAAGAAGAGTATGAACCGCATGGATTCGAAAAAGGAAACCGCTCGAGAACAACTGGATTCGACTGAGGTCCAGCTCTGGGATGCGAAAGAAAAGGCCTTGGTGCTGGACAAAAAGATCGAGGAGCTCCAATCGCAGCTGAACTCGGTTGTTCCTGCTCAAGAGAATCTGGCCAAGGAGCTTGAGGTGGCCAAGTCAGAGATGGTCGTGGCCAAGACCGAGGTCGAATGTAAAATGGACCAGTTCAAGGTTGATGTCGAGGCGATTCAGGAGCAATCTAAAACATGATGAATCATGCGAGATGGCAATATCGAAAGGAGGCCCTCGAGGGAGTCCATGCTCAGAATTTTGACATTTTAGCTGAAATCGAGAATGCCAAGATATGTGAAGCCAGGGCCCGCAAGCTGCCTTATCTCGAGGAAGATTCCGAGGGTTCTGAGTATTCGGGTGAGTTCGATGACGGTGAAGACCCCACAGGCGGTGATGGGGCCCCCAATAAAGATTAGTCCATTTAGGATCTTTTTGCTTTTTGTATCGGCCGTTTTGGCGGTTGTAAATTTCTGTATCGGGGCCACTTGGCCCGTGTAAAAAGAATTTTTGGTAAATATATACAAGGATTTCTTTCCCTTTCAGCTTTCGGATTTTTCCTTTGTTTTATCATTTGGGTTTGCAAAATGTCGAAATGCCTTAGCATGAAACAAGTAGGTTATGTTTGAAGGTCTGAACAAACCTTTCCTTTAATATTACTTTGTGTTAAGCCATTGTAGGGACTCGGTGTTACCAAAATTCT
Source organism: Nicotiana undulata (assembly GCA_005239495.1). Classification (NCBI taxonomy): domain Eukaryota; kingdom Viridiplantae; phylum Streptophyta; class Magnoliopsida; order Solanales; family Solanaceae; genus Nicotiana; species Nicotiana undulata. The sequence continues at coordinate 1,509 of ML278146.1, forward strand.
TTTCCCAAAATAGTTTAGGTTTATAGCTTGCTGAGGGTAGCCTTTAGAATCGATTATGAAATTTTTCTTTTTTGAAGGTCTAATTTTTGTTGCGGGTCTCGGACGCCTCCGAGTCGTGTTAATATGGTCGTAGCCTTTTAGTTTGGGAGCCGCCCATTGGACTTGCTTTCTTGAGTTATTCGAGCTTTCCCAAGATAACAGTCATCGGGCGGGGGTGGCCGTGGCCTTTAAGATTCGGGGTTTACCTAATAGGTCTTATGCCCCAAGGTCTAGTAGCTTAGGTCGTCCAAGTTTATTTTTGGACGGAAGTTGCCGAGTGAGAGAGTGATCATTCAAACTCCGGTTATTAATGGCCCTTGGCCTCGTTACCTTTAGGGGATCGGAAGTAGGAAATCTTTTAAGGAATTTGAATAAGAAATACAAGTATAAGATGATTGCAAGAAAGAGACTTCTCTTTATTCTTGTGCATAATAAAGATATATGTTTATATGCTTTGCGATAGGAGAAGTCTACGTGGGCATGCTTCATTTGACCATTTGGTCCTTTCATTGAATCCTATCGATCGATACCCTTCAATTTCGAAATCTCTTCCCATGCTAAAGTTGACATCGGAGGGTGATACCCCCCAGTGTTCGAGGTTGATCGAAGTAAGGCCTCAAATACTGTTTTGATTGTTGTTACTAGTTTGTTGCCGGCCTTCGATTCTACGTTATCACGATTTACTTGTTTCCTCGTTAAAAACCTTGCCGGAAAACCCATTTGGGACAAAACCGGTTCAAGGGAAAAAGAGTGCAACGCGTGCTTTCATACCTAAAGACTTCGTGTTGCTTATTGTTGATCACTTGCAAGTGTTAGTCCAAAATACAGATAAAATAAAATGAATGGGGTCATACCTTAGCAGTAATATCGTTTTAGGTGAGTTACATTCCAATTGCTCGGCAGTTGTTCTCCATTCATCATTTCGAGCTTATGGGATCCTTTCCCAATGACCTTGGGAATTTGGTACGGTCATTCCTAGTTCGGACCCAACTTCCCTTCGTTTGGATTTCGAGTATTTAGTGTGATATTCCTTGGTACTAAGTCCGTGATATTGAAGTATCGAAGGTTGGCCCTTCGATTGTAATACTTTTCTATCTGTTGCTTTTAGGAAGTTCATATAAGGGCGGCTTCACCCCTTTCATCCAATAGATCCAGGCTCGTATTCATGGCCTCGTCATTTGATTCCTTTGTTGTATTACGCAATTTGATAATTGGCTCCCCGACTTCGACCGATATTAGAGCTTTGGCACCGTAAACCAATGAGAATGGAGTGTCCCCGGTATTGGACTTCAAGGTCGTACGATATGCCCAAAAGACATCGGGCAGGATCTCCTTCCATTTTCCTTTGGCATCAGTTAACCTTTTCTTTAGGGTTTGGAGTATGGTTTTGTTGGTCGATTCGGCTTGTCCGTTCCACTAGGGTGATAATGTGTCGATAAGATTCTTTTGATCTTGTGGTCTTTAAGAAATTTGGTCACTTTGCTCCCGATAAATTTTTTCTCGTTGTCACATACAATTTCGGATGGTATTCCGAATTAATCTAGTTGTCTTCGACCGATGATCCTAAGTTAGCTAGTGCATCGGCCTCACTGTTTTGATCCCGGGGGACGTGTTATAAGGTCGATTCCTTGAATCGGTGTAATGCTACTTGTAACTTATCCAGGTACCTTTGCATTCATTGTTCTCTGTCGTCGAAAGTTCCATTAACTTGGTTTACCACGAGGAGGGAGTCGCACTTACTTTGATCACCTCAGCCGCCAAGCTTTTGGCTAGCTCGAGACCTTGTTCTTACGAACCAGGACTCCACTTACCACTATTTCTGATACTGCTAAATACAAGTACAATTATTTGTATGCCCTCATCGTGTGAAGCAGTGGTGGGCTCGATAGATATCTCTTAAGTTCTTCCAAGGACCGTTGGCATTCTAGGGTCTGTGTGAAGTTGTTTTTCTTCTTCAGTAACGAGAAAAATCGGTGGCTCTTATTAGAGGACCTCGAGATAAATCTTCCCAGGGCGGCAATGCGCCCAATTAGCCTTTGCACGACCTTCACGTTGTCCACTATCGTGATATTTTCGATCGTTTTGATTTTGTCGGGATTGATCTCGATTCCTCGGTTGGATACCATGAACCGAGAAATTTACCGGATCCGACTCCGAACACATATTTTTTCGGATTCAGCTTCATGTTGTACTTCTTCAATGTGTTGAAGGTTTCCTGCAAATGCTTTAAATGGTTCTCTGATTGCAAGGACTTAACTAACATATCATCAATGTAAACTTCCATGGATTTCCCTATTTGTTCTTCGAACATCCGGTTTATTAGGCGTTGGTGAGTGGCACCGGCATTTTTCAACCCAAACGGGATCACGTTATAGTAGTATGTGACATACTTAGTGATGAAAGAGGTATTTTCTTAATCATTCGAGTTCATTCGTATTTGGTTGTACCCAGAGTAGGCATCGAGAAAACTGAGGATCTCGTGGCCGGCCGTGGCATCGATCATGCGATTGATGTTGCGGAAAGGGAAAGAGTCTTTGGGGCATGCCTTATTTAAATCATTATAATCCACACACATTCTCAGTTTGTTCCCTTTTTTAGAGACTACTACTACGTTTGCTAACCATACAGGGTATTTGACTTCCCGTATGGAACCTATTTTAAGGAGTTTAGTTACCTTATCTTTGATGAAAGCATGTTTGATCTGAGACTGGGGTTTCATATTCTACGACCGGATGAAATTTTGGGTCCAGTCTCAGCTTGTGAGTGGTGATCTCCGGTGGGATCCCTGTCATGTTGATATGGGACTAAGCAAAATAATCTCTGATAGCTATAAGAAACTGAATGAGTTTTTTTCTGAGCTCGAAAGTTAACCATGTGCTCAGGTATACCTTCTGATCGGGCAGATGTTCTATCAGTATGACCTGCTCCAGCTCTTGGACCGTTGATTTGGTAGCGTCGGAGTCATCATGGACTATAAAGGATTGAGTAACCCCCATAATCATCGTCTTCGTTAGTCCCCTGCTTGTCTGGTTAGGTCGAGGCTAGCACCGGTGATTGCTATTTGGTCCCTTGTTTTGCTTCCTACCTTGGCTCCTTTGATGTTGCAACTGTTGATATCGGAATTGCTTCATCGACTGCAAACATCTCCTTTGCGCCCGGTTGTTCCCCGTATATCATCTTAATCCCTCCTAGCGTCGGGAATTTTAGCACCTGATGAAGGGTCGAAGACACTGCCCTCATGTTGCTGATCCACGGCCTCACGAACAGGGCGTTGTATCTCATGTCACCCTCAATCACATAAAACTTGGCTTCCTGGATGGTACCGGCGACATTGACTGGTAATGTTTTTTCCCCTTTAGTGGTTACGCATGCCACGTTGAATCCATTCATAACGCAAAGTGAGGGTTGACTTGGTCTTTGTAGACTGAGCTGCTCCACGACCCTTGACCAAATGATGTTGGCCGATTTTACCTAGATCAATTAACACACATTTAACCTGAATTTTATTCACGAGTACAGATATCACTAGTGCACCATTATGGGGATGTATGATCCCTTCTACGTCCTCATCGTTGAAAGATAGATTTCCTTCCGGCATGTAGTCTCGAGTTCGATTTTCTCTAGTGATGGATACCTTGGTGCGTTTCAACATCGGCCCATGTGGGATATCAACCCCGCCTATGATCATGTTGATGAAGTGCTGAGGTTCTTCTTGCTCTTCCTGTTTGTTAGAATCCATGTTCGTGAAGTGATTCTTGGCTCGGTCCCTCAAGAATTCTCGGAGGTTCCCATTGTTGAATAAACGAGCTACTTCCTCTCTCAGTTGTCAACAATCTTCGGTTCTATGACCGTGAGTGCCATGATACGTGCATATCTGGTTAGGACCCCTTTGGGTTGGATCGGTCTGTAGAGGTCGAGGCTAGTTGGTATCTTTGATGTGTCTGATAGCTCGTACATTACCGGCTACATCGACATTAAAATTGTATTTCGATAGCCTTGGTGCGTCTTTGGGCCCAGTGGACCTATCGAAGCCGTTTTTGGTCATAAGTCCCCCGTTGTTCTGACCTCGATCATTTCTCCTTTTGTTTCTCACGGAATTTTGCCTAAACCCGTTGCCTCTCTTATCCCCATTTTATGGCTGATATGATCTCTGTTCGACCTTGGTTCCCAGTCAATATCTCTATTGATTCGGTCGACGATAGGATAAACGAACCCGGAATGAGCCTTATGTTGATCGTCTTCGACCCTGATTTTTGATTGGTACCGATTATGCACATTGACTCAAGTAATAGTTGGATATTCTATCATATTATGTTTCAACTGTTGTGAATCCACCGATCTTCGAACATTGAGCCCTTGGGTAAAGTCTTGAACGGTCCAATCATCAGTGACCGGTGGTAGGTCCATTCGTTTCATTTGGAATCGAGATACGAATTCTCTAAGCATTTTATTGTCCTTCTGCTTTACCTTGAAAAGGTCCGATTTTGTGGTTTCGACCTTGATGGCTCCGGTGTGTGCCTTTACGAAAGAATCCTCAAGCATAGCAAAAAAAGTCAATAGAATTAGGTGGTAAATTGTGATACCATATCATAGCTCCCTTTGACATGGTCTCTCCAAATTTAAATAAGACGGATTCGATTTCATCATCCTCTAGATCATTGAAATCCCTTTGATAGCCCAGGTGTAAGAGGTGACATGTTCGTTCGTATCGGTCATTTCGTTGTACTCAGAATCTCGGGAATGCGGAACTTCTTGGGGATCGATTTTGTAGCCGTGGGGAAAGGGTTTTTGCACGAACTTCTTGGATCCATGCCTTTCAATATCGGCGGTGCTCCTGGTATTTGATCTACCTTGGAATTATAGGTTTCCACATTTTTATCGTTGGCCTCGATCTTCTTCTCCCCTAATTCTATCCGTTTTGTCAATTCCTCGAGCTTCTTTATAATCTCAGGTTTAGCCCCTGATTCGTTTTCATTTGACCTTTCTATGACCGGTTGATCCCTGCGGGTGACTTCCCGGGAAGGATCGGGCTTAACCCTGCTTGGTTCACGGTTTTGGTTTTGTAACTAGGTTGTTGTCACTTGTTGTGCCTGCAACAACTCGAAGATTACTTTAGACTGATCCCGTCCCCTTCAACGTTTTGTGTTTTTCGAGTTGCCGATCGGGTACCACACGAATTTTATTTTCGGGGCAGTGGGAAAGTTTGCATCGATAGCCACATGTGAATTAGCATCAATCGGATCTAAGATCGGAATTCCAGCGGGATCAGCATGTGGTATCTCATTACCGGGTGTTATGTTATTATTTTTATCTTGGTGACCCGACTCATTGTCAACGTGTAGAGGCGATGATTGAGAATTTGACATTTTTGTATTTTAGCCTGGAATCAAAGACACTTCAAAGAGCAAGTGTAAAGTTGTGTGTCTTATAGAGATTTGTATCAAATAATCACTATTTTTTTCAGCCCCACGAAGGGGGGGCCCAACTGTTTACCCTCAAAATCGGATAACAATTGAATTTATACGCTATTTTAAGGATACGTGATATAACTTGATACAAGTTGAGAAAATAGATTAATACTGAAATTAATGACAAGTAAATAAATGCAAACCACACAAATTGAACATTCTTAGCCTTGAAGGTCGATCACCCTCGAGTCAAGAAATGTCTCAATCGATGACAGAACATATTAACAAGAACTAGATGATCAATATATTGCTTCTTTGATGCGTGTTACAATATCCTTTACAAATGATCAGACCTCCCTTTATATAGTAGGGGAGCCCTACTCTTCATACAATTCTATAAAAGGTAAAAAATCACATGATTTGCTAATTAATCGGCATCTCCTTGATCTTGTCGAGATTCTCGTCGTGATCTCCAACTGATCGTGAATATTTCGACCTTCCGTTATTTGTCTCGATAAAGTCTCCTTGATATTGCCCGGAGTCACGAGTTTCAATGATTTAACTTTGCGTCTTGATTCGATATAACTCGGGGTCGAGCTTCGGCCCATCACATTTCAATCTCGACTGGCCCTACAATAGACGAACCCAATTTGGACTGTATGCACATATAAAATGTAAAATGAAAGAGGAGTCCTTCGAAGTTTCTTTTTCTTAAAAAGTTAATTTTTCGTTTTAAATTTTCTCGGTGGGTTAAAGACTTATTAAAGTTGTATGATGGCTAACAACTGGCTAGCCTTCACCTATTCTATTAATAAAGTGACAACAACCTAAAGGCTCTCACTGAAGAAGATATATCAACAACAGTATGCACATGGGATGAGTGGCCCCAAATTAGAACTATGCTTGGAAGCATCAATTCTCCGTTAAATTAGCATCACCCCTACAAAGAGGAAATAGCAATAGATATCTAAGGGGTAAAAAAAATGAAGAATTAACCTGAATAGCAGTTTATGCAGTGCTTAAGTTTAAAATAGTCTATGAATATATAATATATGTATAATCTATAAATAATACCCATATAATCATATATAATTTGTATATACCAGCTAAAAAAAGTAAACAGTGAAACTGATCGATTATCTGTATAAAGATCCCTAAAATTGTTAATGGGTTAATGCACGACTCACACATTCATGAAATGAATAAGCACTAACATAAGCAATAGCCCACTTGTTTGACAAAACCTGATTAATTAGAACTTTACAAATAATTGCACTAAGGTTAGAAGATACATATATGTTACATGCATATGATAATTGGTCGATTCAAAATTCAAAAGTTGTGGTTATTGAGTTACGAGAGAAAGTTCTGAAATGTATATCTAACTCTATGTATATTTTTTTTCCGCGCATTTATACATGGCTCGAGTAGAAGCACTAGACTTTACTAGACCAGCGAACGCATTGTTGGATTTGCTACTATATCCAGATAATGTACATCTCTATAATCTTTGACTAACTTACAAAATAGTACATTTTGAAGAATAGTCATTAAGTATCAATATCCGTGATATATCAAGTCAAATGAAAAATTAATGTAGCATAGATAAATATTCAAACATTGCAACAATAGAATTTAATATGATGTAGGCAACAATTCTTGGTTGAGAACAGTTTTTCACATGTAAGGGCCAGCATGTTTGAGCCCATGAAATAGTCAATTTTGAATGGTTCTTTTTTTTTTTTTTTTGTTCAAATAACAGCACAATGGCCCCATTGTCACATGTAGCCACATGCAACAGGAAAAGAGCTTTTCTCAGTGTACTTAGCTCAATGTCCATAATAAATTCTTCTATCTAATGTTCCAACCAACACTAACAACCCCTTTATTTTCCTTTTTCCTATAATTCGACTTGTTAACTGAATTTTTTTTTATGACGATCATGTCTGGACTAGCTTGCACGCATATCGTGTATTTTATCGCGCACATAATGCCTCGTACCAACATAAATACCAGGTAAAACTGCCCACTAAAGCATGAGAAAATGGATAGAATCATCTAGTGTTAAGGGATTCTTTCATATATCATATGAAACACATCGACAAGTTGATTTTTCGGAAATATAAACTTGAAAAAAAAAATCACAAATTAGTTGTTCCAATAGAAGGAAACAAAGGCAAGAGAGATAGTTTTATTTCAAATTGCAATGTTTTTTTGGTAAAATTGGCCTATGTAAGCTTATAATACCAACTTGTGTAGTCATTCATGGCCTGTTTGGCCTAGTTTTTCCCCATGCCAAAAGTGCTTCTTTTTTTTTTTCAAAAAATACCTTTTTCCTCAATTTGTAATTATTTATCTACTTATATAATATTACCCGTTAAGCAGATCTCTTCATGTCCTTATTTGTAATTTGACATTGAAAAGCATTTTTTGAAAAACTTGGTCAAGCACAAATTATTGTTCAATAGTGTTTTCAAATTGATGATTAGTCAAACACAAACTGTACTTTTTCAAAAATACTTTTCAAAATAAGCTGATATAAATTGCTGCTTTGTTTTGACTTATCAGTAAAGATATTTTTTCAGTCAAGAACTTCCCAATGTATCATATACTGGACAATTTATCTTAAAGAAGGAAAACCCAATTTCAATACCTCAACCTTTTCTTTTGTCTGCAATAAAAAACCAAAAACGATAACTTTAAGTATTTGGACCACAATATGATATGGTCCATTCAAACGTCAATGCCACATTTATAACGCAGATAACAACCTTGTACAAGAATTTCATTGTCTTTGGATTTATCTTATATTTAACCATAGTATAAATAAGGGTACATGTTGTAGAAGATTATTTTCCTTATTTTTAGGTCAATAATTTCATTACTTATAGCTGTTACCTTTTAATACTTTTAATTTACCATCAATAATTGTGGTAGGATGCTACGTGATTCCGGATTAGTTAGAGACTACCATATGGATACCGGACATTAGATCAGATGAAAAACAAAATAAAAACCTTCAAATTGACCTAATAGCGTAAAGAAAATTAGGTTAAGCGTGTATAGAAATTAAACCTTTAACAAAGCAATTGGGCCCCAAACAATTGAAGAAGTAAGATTTTTTTCTTGAGAAGTTTCAACATATTATCCTTTGCTTGATTATTACGTTTTTTACGTTACGTAGTAAGCAATGGAACGAAAGGAGGAATCCTATGTTATAACTGCCTCTAACTTGAAGTGGGGGTTTTTTCTTGTGTTCTTTTGGTTGTTCACGCGGTGTTCGGTATTCGTATTAGGATTCTAATTAACTCAGATTCGCAACCACGTAAAACCCGTCAAAAGGGTAAGCGCTCCCTATCAAGATTCTCCATTACTAAGACTCGAACACCAGATCGTTAATTAAGGGTGAAAGAATCTTATCCATCTCACACATTGTTATGCTCCATAGCTCATCATATTTATATACATATTTGGTTCAAATGTGTTGGCAATTTGTTGAGGACCATTTCACATAGCAAATCCTTAAATTCGTTTCACACTCCGAAATTCTTCGATGAGACATCGAACAGCTTGTCCGCTAGAAAGGAATAAGCAATATCCACTGTATTTTAAATATTAAAACAAAACAAAAAACGAAAAAAGGAGAAAAAGACCAAGTAGTTATGGTGGCATTTCCACCGTATATTTATCATCTAGATAAAAGTTTTATCTCAATGGAGCAAATTGATGGAATATGACAAGGTTTTGAACATACTAAAGAAAAGATGAAAACTATTTGGGAGCAATTTAACAAATAGATAATGTGGAGTTGAAATTGGAGAAAAAATAGACCAAAGATTAAGCACATGAATAGATTCAGTTGGTGTCCTGTCCCTAAATACTGGTGCTTTGGGCATTCGAACAAGTTTGCGTCAAGAAATTTTACATTTACAGGCCTTGATCTCGATACCTCTAATTAAGAACGAAAGAATTGGGTATGATACAGTAGTCTTATGTCACGCGGATATAGCACATGAGAGTGGGCTATACATTTGGATGGTCCCCTCTTTCCTCTCCTCCCCTCTAAATCCCCAACCTCTCATGCAACATGTGAAATTGAATGGCCTAGAGGAACTTTACTACAAGAGGAGCTTTCTTTGGCCCAGATAATGATTGTTGTGTTGTTATTCTTGACAAAGCTCAAACCATCATTCATAATAGAAGTGGAAAGGTTGAATATTGGAGTTGGACCTAGCAGCAAAACTTGCAAAAGCCAGCATTTTCACTGTTGAACAAGATGGTCTTTTAGTAGAAAGCGGACCATGAGGTTCCCACAAATAATGATGGTAAGTCAAACAAGAAGAGTGCACATATCTTGTTGTTTTAACAGTGGTATCACGCCAACTTGTACGTACCTCTACTAATGAATCGTGTGAAGCTGGAACATACGATCTCACACCGTACCATGAGGTTCCCACAAATAATGATTGTAAGTCATACAAGAAGAACGCACATGACTTGTTGTCGTAACATTGGTTTCAAGCCAGCTTGTACGTACCTGTACTAATGACATAGGTTTCAAGCCAGCTTGTCCGCACCTGTACTAATGAATCATGCGAAACTGAAACATACTATCTCACACTGAGTGTTAAACTGAAATTCAAACCAAAAATCACTGAAACTGCATAACCACAATCCAGGTGGAATTCTAACCAGAGTTTCATTGCAAAAATTTCAAACCATGAAAGACTTAGATTTTACAACTTTCAGGTAAATCATGCACAAACTTGCAAGTCACAATTTTCACCACATTAGGTATACAAATTCTGATACAATGATCAAGACCAGTTTTAAACTTACAACAAAACATGCAATTTGTTTGATGCCCTTTAAGTGCAAATAAAATTTCCTCTACATTACATTTTACAACATGATTAAGCCACTAAACATTCTGATTCAATAAACAGGATTAGCTTTAGGAGACCCACGGCCGAAGGCCATGGAAATCAGCCTGCAATTATATACAAAATTCCATTGTTAATTATTCCCGGAACTTGTTGTTGCTTTTGAAGATCCCACCACTGCATGATCAACTGACCCAATAAATAGCTGTGATGAAAATGTATTAGTTTTTCTTAATTTCCCTGGAAATTCCTTTCCCGAATTACCCTTCAAAGAAAGATTCTTCCTGAACCGGTTCTTGTTTAGTGAGAGCATAGTGCTCCGTGATGGTGCTTGCAAGGCCCCTTCAACACAATCTCCAGAATAAGCACAGGCCCAAGGCTTGGATGGTCCGTCTTCATTGAACGTTTTAAGCCTAGGAAAGAACTTGGAAAAAGGTCGTTGCTCCGGAGAACTACCATCTTCGAGCTTGGCGCAGATCGGACACGGAGGATCACTTTTACATGATTTTGGTGTAGTTTGCTCCAAACATTCAGCATGAAATACATGGAGACATGAAAGAACCCCAGCAACTGGCATATCTCCACTTCTCACGATTCGTCGGGAACTCCAAGGCGATCTCTGCGAGAGAAACCTCTCGCATAACCCGCATCTGAAGCCATCTGAAGGGTTACAAGGTTTACATAGGAATTCAGATTGAAGGAATTCAGAAGCCTCTGTCAGGTCAAGACTGCCACTAGCACTGCTCAAGCGGTGTTTATCTCTTTGTGGTGTTGAGGTATCAAGTTCTAAAAAACCAGGTGAGAGGCTGTCAATTGCTTCTCTTCTAGGTGTTTCAGTTGGAAATGACAGAGGATGTATGGGTTTAGACATAAAGAAACGACGACTTGGGAAGCTACGATGAGACGAGTGGGACTTGGTGATTGAATCACAGTCACTATTGTCAGATCGGGATGAAGTTGAACCTCCACCATCCCTAGCAGTTGATGTTCCCTATAAAGAAATTCATTGTCATAAGAAAGCAGTATTTAAACTAACAAACATCAAAAGAATGCAGATAGTGGAGAACAGCAAATGCATACCTCCATTGTGGGTGAAAAAGAAAATGGCCTCAAGATTGCATCTAACAAGCAAAAAAAAAAACGCAAAATTAGCAGTAGAAATGAAATATCCAGAATGGTGGCATTCGTAAAAGAGCATTGGCTGACCAATAGGCCAAATGTTTCAGAAGCAGTAACAGAATTGATTCTTTAAGCACATTAACTTGCTATCTTGACAAGGTGGGTTGCTATGATGGTAAGCACCCTCCACTTCCAACCAAGAGGTTGTGAGTTCGAGTCACCCCAAGAGCAAGGTGGGGAGTTCTTGGAGCGAAGGATGCCGGGGGTCTATTGGAAACAACCTCTCTACCCTAGGGTAGGGGTAAGGTATGCGTACACACTACCCTCCCCATACCCCACTTGTGGGATTATACTGGGTTGTTTTTTAACTTGCTATCTTATCTCTACAGCACTCGATGTGAAATTAGACAGCGGGAAAAGGAGCAATATGATGGCTTTGCTATCCCATATTATTACATTTTAATGAAAAACTAAATCAATATCATGTTAAGATAGACTGGCTTTTCTATCCTATATGAAGTTGGTAACTATCCTTTTATAGAAATAATCAAGAACCACAGCTTCCAGCTTCAAAACTCAGTAGATAATGAGTCCTCCTCAATCTACCTTAAAAACAAACTTAGTTACATTCCTTAGCAGGGTTCGAACTCGTGATGTCGCCTACCACACATCTTATGTTGCAATGCATTGCCCTTGAACCAAAGCCCTGGGGGCATTGGTAATTATTTTTTGAGTCAACTTTTTGGTGTTTAAGCGCATTATGACTTGTGAAATAGATCTAACATGCTACTTATGAGTTTTTCTTTTTTTTTAGATAAGTAAGGTGTGTTTGGGATAAAGGAAAATGTTTTCCATGTTTCCCATGTTCGGTTGGCTTACATGTTTTGGAAATCATTTTCATCAAGAACTCATTTTCCTTCAATTGGAGGAAAATGTTTTCTCCATCAAGAGAAGGGAAAACATTTTCCAAAACTCTTTTTCAACCTTCCCAACCTATTCTCCATCCTTATCAACCCCCACCAATCCACCCCACACCTACCGATCAAGGGAAAATAAGTGATAAAACCACTCATTTTCCATGAAAACATTTTCTAGGAAAACATTTTCCTTCGTACCAAACAAACCCTATATGTTATTAAGAGTTACCACCTTATATGATGTAATGGTCTCATGTTCCCAAATTATCCAAGATTTCATCTCATCCCTAGCCTGTCGCATGTCGGTACAAAATTTCAACACATGTGACACACAGTTAACCCTTCCTAATACCTTCTTCCTCTTCCTTGTCAACATCTCTTTTTCCTCTCCAAGCTATCAAGAGTTGCCACTTATATATATATATATATATATATATAGAATTATAAGATTCACTTGAGGGATAAAAGATTGAGAGAAGAAAGTTTTGTTACACAAAACCAAGAAAAGAACAAACTAATTTGGGCGAGGCAAAAAAACAACTAAGGCTGCAACAATGTTTGCTACATAAGACTTAAAGAAAGCAGGTGTATTTCGAAACCACAACAGACCTATTGCTTCTAAACTACAACCTCATTTTTTTTTGGGGGGGGGGGGGCTCTTTAGATAAGTCTGATTTTGCACATTCGATTGTCCTTTTGTTTGCTCCAGATAGTCCACATATAACGATGAGGATTAACTCCTAGATTCTTTGCCTGTGCATCTTGTTAACTGATGACCTTCACTTGGCAGAAATATTAACTTCAGACAGAGCATAACTATAACCCAACAGATTAAAGTTACATTGCTTCAGTATCAAGTTGACATATGTTTTCGTGAATTAGCTATCTAACACATTTTTGAGAGGCCCAACTAAGACTTATTTAACTAACTAATGTTTCAAAAATATATAAGAAATTAGCATCATAAACAAATTTTAACTTTTAATTAACATCATACACCTGGAGAATGTGCATACTGGTAGACGGGAGCCAGGAGAAAGAAATATGCCAAAATTTTCTTAAAACTCAGTGTTCCATTAGGGGCATTATGTGACGTGACCCTAATGGAACACTGACCTCAAACCTGTTTACAACTAATTTTTGACAAAAACACCCACCTATCTGTATTTTTATACACCAGACTACAGAATGTTAGACTGTTAGTCAGAAAAAGAAGCAAAAGAAGCACCTAAAGGATTATCCACCATTTACCAATTATGTGGTTGATGAGAATAGTAATGCAGTTGTTTCTGTGCAGGAAAGAATGAAGAACACGGATCTTCATTTGCCTAGAAGCCAACATCCAGCAGTCATCCTAGTACAGGAATACTATGGAGGAATTACTGGTAAGAGATTGCTCGCTCGGGCAAAGTTCCCGCAACAAATAAATGCATAAATGGTTCAATCAAAATTATTTAAAAAAATGAATCACTCGCACCTAAAGCATATCGCCTGAACGTTTTGTGTTTTGCAAAACTGCCACAAAATACTTGTTTGCAACAGTTGTGGCAGACGAGCAAAATCTCACTTAGAACACTACTGCCCTACACAACTAACACAACCTTTTCTTTCGTGGCGGTGGCTATCAAAAGATCCATCAAAATGAAAAAGAGAGAAAAGGGAAAAAGGAGTCTTTCGGATGGAATTTTTCCTTCATTCATCTTAAGCACTGCAAGCACGGAGAAAGATGAAGGTTGCAATATGTTTAAGGTCACCGTGCAACAAGTCAAATCAAGATGAATCTTAACAATATTGGATGTGCTGGAGCATGATCAGAATGAGACTAACCCAAATACAGCTCAAAATAATATAGAGGATTGATATAGCCGGCATAATTGTTTTTGCGTCTTAATGAGCCCAAAAGCAATATCTTGCACAATATTATGCATAATAAATATTTTCCAAAGACATACTGTGCGTAAGAACATAGGAAGGGTCATTGTTCTTGAAATTTAACTGAGTAAAGATTGCAGGTAATAAGGAACTTTAGGTAAAAATGCCCAAACCAAAGGCCATTCAATAAATCCACTAAAGAATCACAATAGGGCAAACAAACAATATTGTCATCCTACAAACAACATCCAGGAATCCTAAAGAAAACAAATTTTCAATCTTTGCTTATTCCTACAATTCTTCTAATGGACCATACGTATGTGCCAAACTCCTGAGCATACCTTCAGCAAAGAAGTGCGCTACCATAGCCAATTTACCTAACCAAAAGACATAATTCTCTCCTAATTTGTTAGAGCAATTTTTCCTTCCAACGGCATCCCTATTAGCACCTCGAACCCTAAACGGCAAAGCTTGTTATCCTCAAGCATTCAGAACAAATAAGACAAAATCGCTACCTTATTATCATCATCAATTAGAAATCATATTACCAAGGATGTTGAACTAAGAAAACTGGTTCATAAACTTCACCGCAAAAAAAAACAACTAAAGGGTACATCAAAACTCGAAAAAGGGGCTAGAGGATACCAAAATTAGTTTTGCACAAGCAATCGAGCATTGTGCCTTCTACCTAGGCTGCCCAGTGATGGCTGAACCTATCTTATGGGTTTTAGGAAATGTGTTTACAAAATTGCAGGGCGAGATACCAAAAGATTCTAGGGGTGGAAACTACCACATCAATGAGATACTCTTATTCAAGAACATGTCCACATGTCAACTGTCAATGGTAATGTAAAGAAGAAAAGGTGTCTCTCACTTTTCTTTTTGCAACCCGAATGGGGATCCTAATTGATACTAGCCTTTCCAACCCCTGATGCTTTGAAGTTTCATGTAATATCCTAATTGTTCATATTTCCAAAGTTGGACAAATATCCTCTGTTCCATAGCATCTCCGGAAATACTTTCAATCCCCTTGCATTTCCCCCATCTTTCACCTATGAATCCTACAGCTACTCCCCTTCACCTGGGTGTAGCACCAGTCATGTACTGTTTGGTTTGCCGATGGACTTAACCTACCTAACTCTAATTTATTTATTTTGGGCTTTTTAGATTGACACCAGTCAGTCCAAAATTAGCTTGCATCGCAGTATCTCATAGAACACCCCATTCAATGCACGGGCAATACAGGATAGCACAAGCAAACAAATAAGAACCTTGTATCAAACTCCAAACAAAAACCACAAACTATCAACAAAACAATATATACATATATATGATTAAAAAAAATCAGCTGATTACTCAGTCAACATAAGTGTGAGAGGGTAAAACCAAAGTAAGCATTCTTAGAAGTTTAACTCATATACAGAGAAAATGCAGAAGCAATATGCTTACCCCTCCTTGAAGTACCATAATCATCAACATTGATTTCTTGGATAGCTGGTGGAGTCCACTGTTGTGCAGGAGAGATGTCCGACGGACTACTATAGTATGCACCAACACCACCATCTGATACGAGATATTGGTGATTGGCCAATTGGTTTCCCCTCACCCAACCTCTACTCTCTCTACTGTTTGACGAAGCAGAAGACCCATACAATTGAACCCCATCATTAGACCCAAAAGATAATGCTTCAGGTTGGAAACGGATATCCCATCTGGATGGTGCTGGCGAGAAGCTTGAATTAGTCCGCCAGTAGGGCTCATGTGGGCCCATAGACCATTCTCCGCTAGCTGCAGTGGACCCATGTGGCCTTGCAGCCACACAACAAAGGGACCCCGTCTTAGCTATGTTTCACTAGACTCACAACGTATTATATTGGTGCTTGCCTCTATCAATTCTCAATTCTCACAATAAACGGGGAAGCTACAGTAACTACTCCATTCAGCCCCACAACAAAAGGGCCCCTGCATTTGCCAATTCTCAACTTTCAAAGTAAAAGGGGGTAATTCAAGTAACTACTCCATTGTTTCCGTATCTAGCACCAACAGAGTGAGCTTTTCCCTCGCTGCTTCGGACTACTTCACATGTCCTTATGAAATGCACCTGATAAGTGCAAAAACCAATTATATACAACAATTCAGCTAAAACGAGTACAATCATGGCATGATTATGTCTGTAGAAAACTCAGACGAAGCTTAACTATATGGAAGAAAGAAACTACCATGCACGAAGTGCTGATAACAGTATTGTTCTTCGCTACTTGACAATCACCAATCTACATTCATGAGAAGGAAAACGTCAGGACACAAAATAGAAGGTTACCAACAGGAGTCATGGTTAGAAGGCTTGAATTAAAAAAAGGGAAAACATTAAGTGCAACTAAATTAGCAAAATAAATACAAATAACACCAAGGTGCATAACATGAAGGTAATATAGGCATAAAAAACTTTTCTTAAGGTGATGCAAAAAGCAGATGAAGCTTTGGCCCAATTGACAAGGCCGAGGAGCTAATTCGGTTCACAGGATAAGAAAAAATATTAGTTATAATCTTCCAAAATGTGGATAACTTCATAATTAATATCCCCAAAATTAGGATACATTGTAGTTAGCATGACTATTCATAACTTTTTGTCTCTCTTACCATAGTAGGTCGTACTCTCACTTCACTAAATCGATCAATAAATAACTACACCTCAATCACAAATCAGTAGAGCTCCGCGAAACCCATTGTCCATCACTTCACTCAAAAACAAATTGGAAAACCGAGATTCGAGAAGGCAAGTACTAGCTTATATGGTGCTTAAGTCTCTGTAGTGAGATACAAATTATCATAATGCATTTGAAATTTCCTTTCTTTTTTCATTTTGTTTCTCAGGTAACATTAAACAGTAAACAACTTCATATAGAGAAACACAATAATTACAAAAGTCAACCACAACTATATACAAAGCCATTAAAACTAAGAGTTAACCAAAAAGGAAATACCAAAACTACTAGAAACAAGAATAATGACCTTATAAAAACATATTTATTACAACCAATTATTAGACCCAATATAAATTTAAAACCCCACATAGTAATAACAAAACCCCAACTCCCAAAACACTTCAAAAACTAATCTGAAACCTCAAAAACCAATAAAAAGCAAAAAAGGTACAATCTTTACCTAACATGAAATTCCCAAAACCCTAATATCAAGATTATAAAAATGTGTGCATGGAAGTGAAAAATTGGACATAAAATAAAGTAGCTAAAAGGGTGTTGAGTGAAACTTACAATTGTTTGAATTATTGGGATTTTGATGAGTGGAAATTTTGCAGACTGAAAGTGGAATTTTGAAGGAATAAAAATGTCTGCGTGCAAATGTGAATAAAAACCCTAACTTCTCGCTGATACTGCTATTATTTTATTATTATTATTATTATTATTATACTATTATTATTTTATTTATGTGTATCTTTTTGCTCTCATGACCTTCATTTTTATTGCTTTATCCATGTTGGTCCCTCTTATATTTTGGTTTGCGTTTACGCCCTTATCACTATTTATACGGCCACTATTGGTTCTATATTTCTCTAACTAGTAGCCCGTTTGGCCAAGCCTTTTTTTGGGCCAAAATTTATTTTTTTTTAGCCAAATTGAGGTGTTTGGTCAAGCTTTTGGAAGAAAAAAAAGTGCTTTTGAGGAGAAGCAGAAGCAGTTTTGGAGAAGCAGAAAAAAATAGCTTCTCTCCAAAAGCACTTTTCCGAGAAGCACTTTTGAGAAAAATACACTTAGAAGCAGTTTTCAAAAGCTTGGCCAAATTACTGCTTAAAAGTGTTTTTCAAATTAATTAGCCAAATACAAACTACTTCTCACCAAAAGCACTTTTTTTAAAAGTACTTTTGAGAAAATCACTTCTCAAATAAGCTGATTTAGAAGCTTCGCCAAACGAGCTATAGGATTGAAAAATATTTTATAATTTTTTTCCAAAATGTCCTTGTATAGTACTCCTTCCCCAATGAAAGGTGAAAGGTTATTTATCGAACATTCTTTATCTCGTTTTTTTTAGCACCTTTGTAAGTTCTCAATCAATAAATTGTCTTAATCTCATATCATTTGTCGTTGGTAAAATATGTTGAGAAACATCCATCCCTATTTCCCTTAATAATTAGCTATATTTTAATAAAGTGTGTAGTGAATCTAAGTGTGAGAATGTATAGCTTTTTCACATAGTACGATGTCGAGAGCTTAGATATTTATTATGACGAAAATATCATTAATCTAAAAAGGCCTTTTGGCCGCATTGAGAAAATTAATCAATGTACCTAGTTGCTTGACACCTAGGTATGTACCTCATTCACAATAGATAGTTGTAATGAACTGTTAAATTTTTACGCCATGAAAATCAGATTTCGAGTCACTTAATCATATCCCATAATCATGGCTTCCTTCATACGCAGTTAAATAGATCAGGTTCCTAAAACTATTATAGACATGTCTTTATCCCCCAATTAGAGACAATCAGGATTACCCCATTTAAATTATGAACAATTGCGCCATTCTCATCCTTTCCTACTTTAAATCGGATTAGAAGTTATTACCTTGATTGATTAGGATCAAACTGTCACTTATTTAACTTCTTACTCTCAATTACCTTCCATAGTCTCTTACCTTTCTATGAAATACTCGGAATCAGAAGCAAAAGCAAACAACTCCATACCTTCTTTTCTCTCTAAGAAACCTGGAAATCTTAACAATGTCGACCTAACAAAATTTTTCCACACCTAGTTGCTTGAAGTAAACCTGTGTAACGGGACGGGTTGACCCATTTTCGTACCGACCCAGACCGGTGGTAGGGGGTGGTTCGTCCAAAAAAACTTTTACCTGTTAACCGGACCAGTCGAACTCGTTATAAGAAAGATATTGTTGAATCGGTTAATCAGATAGGCTCGAACCGGTTCAACGACTATTTCTGAAATTTTGATCTTTTTAAAAAAAAGAAGTGCATTTGACTGTTGGGAACGGTCAACTTCAAATTTGACTGTTGCCCAACGGAATTATTGCGAGAACGAAAAAGAGTTTGATCTGTCCCTCTGCTATAGTAAATTGTTTAAAATTATCCCCCGTTATACTATTGGGCCATAAAAGCCCCTGTCATCCAACTATCCTAACAAATATGTCCTTAGTTAGACGGAGGTGCCACGTGGCATCCATCCGTGCCTGTTTTAAATATGGGCACATAAGAGATGACCCGCTCCATGAAACCCACCAACCCATAACCCGCGACCCAACGATTTATAACCCAAATTAAACCCCAACCCTAATAACGTCCACGACACAGAACCATTGCTTTCAAAGGCAAACAAGTTCTTTTCTTAACACACATAAACCTTCCCATCATCACTGATCAGTGGCTTATTGAAAGATTCTTGACCTAAACAAAACAAATGTAAAAATTCAAAAGATTTTAGAAGGCTGAACAGTCCTATCTCTCATATGCAATTTTTACGAACTATATTATAAAACGGAAAATGAGGCCAAAATTCAACAGCAAGGTCAAATGATAAAAAGGAGGAAAACAAAAGTAAAAATCCCAGCCTAAGCTTACTGTCAAGAATCAGGAAGATAAATAGATTCAAAGAAATCATATAAGCAGGTATATATTAAAGAACCAATTCTAATTTACATAAGTTGGTACTGAAGATGTATTCATGAACAAATAACATAGAGCAATATGAGAAAAATACATCAATTCTATACCATTGGGGCATGAATTTGGCCAATATAATATCGACAAATTAGTACTCCTATTTCAAATACTTTTGCCAGAAAGAGCCGAGAGGCATTGACACTCTAAAGTGGTAAGCCAAAAGTGCAATAAAATTCGTTAAAACTACATTGATATTGTAAAATTCTTTATACCCTCAGCCCAAAATTCTTTGAACTAACAATATTATATATGAGAGAAAACATTAGGAAATATCTTAGCGCAAAAATACTGGCATTCCTTTATCACACATCATCTTTTTAACAAACTCACACACCCAATATATTTGTACCTAAAAATGATTGGGTATATGCAAAGGACGCAACTGATGCTGATAGTAAAAGTAGGGACAAGACCAAAGAAGTAGAAACTAGTCCATGGGGTTTAATTTGAGTTATAAATCGCTGGGTAGCGGGTTATGGGTTGGTGGGTTTCATGGAGCGGGTCGTCTCTTATGTGCCCAGATTTAAAACAGGCACGGATGGATGCCACGTGGCACCTCCGTCTAACTAAGGGCAGATTTGTTAGGATAGTTGGACGTCATGGACTTTTATGGCCCAATAGTATAACGGGGGATAATCTTAAAAAATTTACCATAGCAGAGGGACAAATCGGACCCTTTTCCGTTGCAAGAATGGCCCCTTTGGGCAATTTTTTAAAAATAACACTTTTAGTAATTACTAATTTAAATCTTTGAAAAGCTATAATACACCCCTCTCTTCTTCGTGTCTTCGCCCATCTCTCGTTTCTCAAAATCAAATTCTCAAATTCTCAAATTCTCAAATCTCAATTGTCATTCTTTCATTCTTCACCTAAATTGCAATCAAGTATTTGGATATCATTTTTTGGGAATTTAATTTATCGTATTATTTGAAGTTTGAAGTTTAAACTTTAAACAATTGACGTTTCTTCGTGGTAATATTGGAGTTGCGAAAATCATCAAGTGTTCAATTTATTGCGAAATTTGGTGCACTCCCCCCAACTCTTTCTCTTATTTACTATTTTATTTGCATATTTAATTTTTGTTAGTAGTTAAATTTTCACAATATTGTATACGACTAAAATCGGAGAGCCCGATTTTGAGGCCACTATGGAATTTCACGCCTGACCTCGAGAAGCTCGGAGCAGAGTCGAAGCTTGACCCCGAGGGAGCTTAACGAAGGTTCGCTATGCTCGACCTCGGGGCAGTATAAATCGATGACCTCATGGAAAGGCGAGAAATTTCCAAGGGCACGTGGTTAGAGCTGACCAAGTTTGCTAGAATAGTACAAGTCCGTACCAAGCCATTAAATAGTTGTACCAGACGTATTTATTTATAATAATTACACATGTACTATGTTGGGATTCCCCCTCCTATATAAAGGGGGCCCTGGTCATTTTTTGGACACGTGAATATTGAATACAACAAGAACATTCTCTGCTTTCTTATCTAAACATGCTCAAACAATTGTTCCTCATATTTATTACCTTCAATTTATTGTGTTCATTAATTGTTCTTTATTTATTGCTCATTATTAATCATAAAGGGCTATCCTCGGGGCCCCCAATATCGTTATTGTCTTCATCGACAGCCCACTACTAAGCTCTATTACTTGACCTCGAGGCCCTATTCCAGCCAACTCGAGGCCCCGCTTTTAATAATCTTGGTTTGCATATCTTACTTTCTTTATTCATACTTAGCATCTATTGCCTAACCAACTAGTATTAAAATAGATCACATATTTTTAGAACCACAAAATCAAATATAATTGTAATTACCATTTTCAAGGTAAACAGTATGGCATCCACCGTGGGGCTAAAAATAATAGTGATTGTTTTAGTGCTGGTTTTCTGAAAACACAAGTTATTCTTCACACTTTTTCTTGTCCAAGAATATTTGATTCCAGGTCAGAAAATGTCTAACTCAGTGAATGCACATGAAGACAACGGTCCTGAGGATGATGGAGAGAACGGTGTAGCTGTTTCAGACGCCGATGTACCACTGCAAAACCCTGGGGTGGCACCAACACCAATCCCCTTGGATGTGGGCTCATGCAACGCCCAACATGTCGATATAAGTTCTTATACCGACGGAAGTGTACGCCGGGAAAATCAACATGAAGCGCAGAAAACTCCAGCTCGGGAGGAAAGAGAAGTTAGCCTTCATGTCATTTTTGAAATGTTACAGGCACAACAAGTGGTTATTGCTCAGCTACAAAGCCACCAAAAAACTCCAAGCACAACACCACCGGAAACAGCTCCTCGAGTCGAGCAGGCAACGGAAAGGTCGAGCAACAATGGGTCAGCATCCAACCTTGCTATTATGAAGATGCTCGAGGACCTCACAAAGAGGATTGAATCAGGAGAAAATAAGATAGAAGCTAACGACAAAAAAGGTGGAGACCTATAACTCGAGAGTCGATCAGATCCTGGGCGCACCCCCGATTTTGAAGGGTGTAGATTCAAAGAAGTTCGTGCAAAATCCATTCCCATTGAGTGTCACTCCAAATCCCATCCCAAAGAAATTCAGAATGCCCAATATCCCAAAGTATAACGGGACTTCATACCCCAATGAGCACATCACTGCTTACGCTTGTGCTGGAAAAGGAAATGACCTGAAGGACGACGAGATTGAATCCATTATGTTGGAAAAATTCAGAGAAACGCTATCAAAGGGGGACATGATGTGGTATCATAACCTACCCCCGAACTCGATAGATTCGTTTGCCATGTTGGCAGACTCTTTTATAAAGGCACATGTCGGTGCCATCAAGTTTGATACAAGGAAGTCTGATGTCTTCAAAATCAAGCAGAGAGAAAACGAGATATTGAGGGAGTTCATGTCTCGCTTTCAAATGGAACTAATGGAGTTACCACCAGTCTCCGATGGCTGGGCAGTGCATGCCTTCACTCAAGGCTTGAATGAACGGAGCTCGACAGCTTCGAAACAACTGAAGCAGAATTTGGTTGAGTATCCCGTCGTAACTTGGGCGGATGTGCACAACAGATATCAGTCAAATATCAGGGTTGAAGATGACCAATTAGGAGCCCCCTTGGGTTCAGTATATCCTAGCAGACTCTTAGCGAAAGAATCAAGGTTTCGGGAGAGAGAACCGAGGCCAATCAAGGAAAGGTACCAACCATACATCGAAGATCAAAGAAACTCCCTAAGGTACAATATACCTCGAAATGATCAAAGGATGGATCGAGATCAGAATTCTCAAGGACTCGTGAACAAAGTCGGGTTCGACATGCACATAGGGCTGGTGGAGGCACCTCAGTTATTTGAGTACAACTTCACACTGACGTTTCAGACATCGTATCAGCAATAGGTAAAATCAAAGATACCAGGTGGCCAAAACCCATACTATCAGATCCTTTGCAAAGGAACCCTAACCTGGTGTGCGAATATCACGACATTCACGGTCATAGGACTGAGGATTGCAGACAGCTCCGAGAAGAAGTAGCCCGACTGATCAGTAAAGGGCACCTCCGAGAGTTCCTGAGCAACCGAGCTAAAAGTCAATTTCGGGAAAGAGAGGCGAACAGGAAAAACAAAATAGAAGAACCACAGCACGTCATCCACATGATCATTGGAGGGATCGACCCTATGTAGGGACCCATTGTCAAGCGAACAAAAATATCCATCACCAGGGAAAAGCGAACTCGGAGTTACATACCCGAGGACGCCCTCACATTCAGCGAAGAGGACATCACGACCCTGTCTCAGCCTCATAACGATACATTGGTAATTTCTTTTCTTTTGAATAAATTTCAAATTAAACTTGTGCTCGTGGATCCAGGTAGCTCAGCCAACTTAATCAGGTCGAGGGTGGTAGAACAACTCGGGCTGCTTGACCAAATCGTGCATGCCTATCGAGTCCTCAATGGATTCAACATGGCGAGCGAGACAACAAAAGGGGAGATCATCCTCCCGATCAACATGGTCGGCACAACTCAAGATACCAAATTTCATGTAATCGAAGATGACATGAGGTACAATGCCTTACTTGGGAGGCCGTGGATACACTGTATGAGAGCAGTACCGTCAACCCATCATCACATAATGATTTTCCCAATGAATGACGGAATAAAAATAGTATACGGGGAGCAGCATGTGGCAAGATAGATGTTCGTGGTGCACGATGTGGCACCTGCATCGATGCCTTCTACATCGAAGGAGCCAAAGGACAAGCAAACAACTAAGTAACAATCACAAACTACGTTCTCGGCTGCACCCGAATGGACAAATAAAGGACCGAGCCGCGTCCTCGGAACGAGCAATTGAAACATATCGAGGCTAGAACGCTACCACAGTTAAGGTACAACCCCCTCCATTTTCATTTACATTTTATACTAACTTATGTGCAGGTGTTCGATTGAGAGGAATCGAAGCACCCTCCGGCTCGAAGACCTTAGGTTTTAAAGCATGTGTTGCGCTCTTTTCCCCTTAGATCGGATTTATACCAAATGGGTTTTACCGACAAGGTTTTTAACGAGGCAACGTCCATATGCTACCTAAGGAGAACTCATCAAGTATTCATGGCTTCTCTTCGATCAACCTCAAATACTGGGGAGGCATCCCCCCGGGAGATCACCTCCTCTAAGAAATTGAAATATGCCAAAGAGGGTCTCGACAGGAGAATGTTGTATCGGACCAAACGGTCGAATGAACCGTGTCCGCGTAGGATAATCGGACTCTCGATGACGAAAACATGTGCGCTTGTATAAATAAATCGAAGGAGTATATTTTATCATCAAAACACTTTATGCTCCAAAGAAGTTTGATATTCTCACAAGAAACGGCTCCAGGGCAAAAAACTCAAAGCCTCGGGGACTGTCATCGACGGTCATCTCTCCGAGCCATCTAAACATCAAAGTCATAAGCCCTCAATGAGGCAACGTCAAACTTATAAGACCTCAACGAGGCAATACCGAATCTGTAAGACCTCAACAAGGCATGCCCAAATTTGTAAGACCTTAAAAAGGCATAATCCCGATATTAAAGTCAAGGCTATATATTCGAACTTGTAAGCCCCTAAAAAGGCATACCCTCGATATAGACGCCGAGGCTATCTCACCCGGGAGCTAAAAGGTTACGGCCAAACATAAATATTACGGTCATATCAAAGGCTCCAGTCAAATTAACGCAGCTCGGAGATGTTCGACTACCGCCATAAAATTACAGGCCTTCAAATACTTCAAAAATAATCCGAAAAGAACCAGTTAATCAGGCTACCCTCGGCATAAGAGCTTCGATCATATCAACTCCAAAAAATGACGGTTTCGAAACAATCAACCTTCAAGAAAAAGGCTTTGAAAATTCAGCCTTCGAGCGAACCTCCCGAGGAGCTCATTCATCATCACATATCGACTCATAATCGAGGTTCTTGTCGAGCCGTCGAAGAGTCAGACAAACACAAAAATTCAAAAAGTCTTTAATGAGGGAAAACTATAGCCATATTAGAGGTCTCATCGACCCAATCTAAACAGCCTCAAGGCCGATCTAAAATGAGCCTAAGGGCCAGCCTAAAGAGCCTCAGGGCCGATTTAAAAAGAGCCTAAGGTCCAGCCTAAAGAGCCTCAGGGCCGATCTAAAAAGGGCCTAAGGGCCAATGGTAAAAGCCTAAGAGCCAGCCTAAAGAGCCCCAGGGCCGAATTAAAAACCTACGAGTGATGAGCTCGAGTCAAAATTTGACTCGAAGACTGAGCCCTGAAAGGTTAGCTATCAACTATTACCAAATGCTCGTTAAGCACAAACCCCAAGGGTTTCATTTTGAAGTCCAACTCATCAGATTAATCATCGGCAAGCATCATAATTCAAAACATAAAACAAAGACACAAACAAGTGGAATCGTATACAAAGGGAAAACCAAAAAAGTTTCTTTTTATATATATAGTGATAGAAAGATACATTTACAATGCTCTCACAAAGAGCCCTATATAAGGAATCGGAAACAAAAAACCTAATCTACCCTCGGGGACTCAGTCTTCCCTCACTCGGGGACTATGGCTCAATCAGCTTCCTTGGGACCAGCTCCGCCGTCGGCCTCTTCCTCGTCGTCTTCAGCATCGGAAACAAGGAACTTGGCGTCGAACTCATCCGCCCTGTCCTGCTCTATCCCCTCCGAGAGATCGAAGCCCGTAACATGGATCTCCTCGAGGGCTTCCCTCGGGGATTTGCATCGGGCATAATCATTGCTTAGCTTCTCTCGATCGGAAGCCTCTCTCAACTTCATACGAGCTTCAGAAGCATATTTCAGATAGATGGACACCTTATTATCGGCCTTTGCTCGGACCTCTTCGGCTTTGGCTCGAGCGTCCACGACTTCGAACTTCATCTTCAGAAGGTCTGCCTCAAGCTTAGCAATCTTGCTCATCTGAACCGAGTGGCTTTCTTGAGCATTTCAAAGTTGTATCTCAAGGGCAGAGGCCTTGGACAAAGATTTCCTTTCGGCCGCAACATGAGCATATATTTGTGCCCTCAATTCAATATGTTCGGAGTTAACCCGATCAACTTCGCCCCGAAGGCGTTCCAACTTCTCCGTCATTCTCTACAACTGAGATACCAAAATGTTAGTCTTCGAGGATGGGAGAAGAAGCCTATATTCACCCAAACTAAAGGTTACCTGTTTCTCGAGGTTGCCTTCATAGTCATGACTTCGATTCAACTCCGATTGAAGGTATATCAACTCTCTTGCCTTCTTGTCACAAAGAAACATAGATATTTCTTCCCCTCCAAAGCTTTTCGCAACCTAGCTTCACAGTGAAGCAGCTCAGACTTGAGTTTGTCGAAGGCCTGTCATAAAGAAGGTTTAGTTAAAAAGATGAGAATGAAAAGCTGAAAAGCCAAAGGGTCACCAAAGCACACCACAGAACAGAACCATTGAGCCTCCCCAAAAATCGAGTGCGCATATCTACTGGTCTGGTCTTCTCGGCCTCAATTGAACCACCTTGTAAGGGAACACGATCACTCGGGACTCAACTTGATCTAGGCGGCCCATGGCCCCGAACATCCCTCGAAGTACCTTCGAAGGGAGAAGAAGATGGTTGTTTAACCAAATAATTAGATTCTCTGTCAAAGCTATTTTTAAGAAGCACACGGGTTTTTGATAACCAAAGAATAAACTAATAATTGCAAGGATATTTGTAATTGGAAAGCAGTAAGATGCACGAAAGTAATTGTATTGCAATAGTAGTCTGAATGTGTCCTTACAAGCTATATTTTAGTCCCTTATATAGGGAATTTCTTAATATAACGCATGTCCTTTCCAGTAATTGAGAATTAGTGACTAATAATGGCATTAATGTAACGTTACAATGATTAACCGTAATTGTTGCGTGAAGGTTGTGTAACGTTTGGCTCATTAATTGAAGATCTCCGAATCTGCCCTTTATTTTGTCTGGATTCATCTTGACCGTATCTCTTCATTTTCTCAATCAGGTTGAGATTCCCGTAGTTGATTACCTCGTGGGTATATTTTTCCGTGCCTCTTTACCTCGTACCTCTTTATAGAGTCCTGTCCAGCTGTTACGCTTTCATTATTCCACATAGATTGTTGAGTCACCACAATTATTACACGTGTGAAGCTTCTTTTTACCAATACAGATAGTCCCCCCACTTACCATTTATTTATCGATTAATACTTGGTAAGTGAAAACTAATTTATGGCGGGAATATTTTTCCGCCGCTTCACTCGTAACATTGCACCCATCTCTGAACGTAGGCGTCGCTTGTCGCTTTCATTTAATGTCTGTACCACGTGGAATTCTCGGATTGGTTCTGCAATTTGTTCAACGCCTTTTAGGGCTTTTTGCGGCTGTATCAATCATGAAGTGACAACTTTAATTATGACTTTCACATCACTATTTTTTCCATTTTTTTTACGGTTGCCTTCGAGTATAAATACCCATTTTCCTTTCTTTACTTTCACGAAAAACTTCCAACCTTCATTCCTTGTTTGCAAAATTTCTTGTCTTTGTAAATATGTTTTATTCAAACCAGTATAAGAAAGTCATTAACGTAGACGATCTGACTCCTACTTCTGCTCCGACACGGAGTAGGAGGGGAGGTAGGCTTAGGAGTTACTCCCCCATCTTCTTCTAGGTCTGCCATTTTATCTTCTCCAAGGGCTAGGGCTTCGAGATCTTCTTCAAAAGGTAAAGAACACAATGAACCTCTGTGTGAGCCGAGGGTCGATGAAATAGTACCTGTGGAATTTTCCTTTGCTAGGGATAGTCAGGCTTTAAAGGATTATCTTTCTTCATGGGCTTATATGAACTCTCGTCTCGACACATTGACGGAAATGGGCCAAGAGGGTTTTGACTTGGAAGCCGAAATTGAAAAAAACAAGGAGACCATTGAGAAGTCTCAACAAAGTCAAAATCTCTCTTCACCTGAAGGTGAGGTTCCTGCTGCTCGTGCCTCTTCATCCCAAGCTTCTCCTCCTGCTAGTGAAGATAATCCTGAAAAAGTTTAAGAACTTGGTTCCTTTTTTTTTCTTTTTTTTTGTATCAATTGATGGTTACCCCCAGTCTCATCGGGGGTAAGTTTGTATCCTTTAAGTCCCCAAATGTCAACTTAGGGGCACCCAAATGTAAAAATTAATATGGCTTAAACTAAGTTAACACTTAGTTTATTTTGTCGTTAGTATATTAATATCAATGCTAGCATGAATTTTTGAGTTTTTGTTTCACTCTTTAAGTCTTTTGCATGTTTTATTTTTGAGGTTTTAGTTTTACCTCTGAGTTTTGCATTTATAAAATACTTATATTGCTCGTACCTTTTCGTAATAGGCACGATTTATAAAAGAGGACCCTTTTTGATCGACACTTGATGAAGAAGACGTCTCAACTTCATAATGGTGTAAATATGCAATAGAGAGATAAGATTTTTTCACATGTTTCTTTCTAACAATGTTTTAAAGAAAGTTTTTGTATTGAACTTTCGTAACATTTTACATGTATTTGCGTATCGTCTATAACTCATTTTGCAACTTTTTTCATTTAACAGATTTGGTTTAAACTTGCACTCGTAACTGTTTTCCTATTTGTAACAGTTTTTTCGAATTAATACAAGGGAATAACTATTTTTTGTTTACAATAA
The DNA here is from genome assembly GCA_005239495.1 of Nicotiana undulata. Lineage (NCBI taxonomy): Eukaryota > Viridiplantae > Streptophyta > Magnoliopsida > Solanales > Solanaceae > Nicotiana > Nicotiana undulata. Next base: position 30,580 of record ML278146.1, read on the forward strand.
TTTTAAATATAAGGGTATGAATCTTTACCTGTAACTGTTTTCATTAATAACAGTTTTTAATAAATACGAAGGTGATGTTTTTATTTATTTTTATTCGTAACTATTTTTCGTTTATAACAGTTTTTTGAATAGGTACGAGGATAATGATCTTTCATCCGTAACTGTTTTTATTATAACAGTTTTCTGGATAAGTACAAGGATTTCGTAACTGTTTTCATTTATAACAGTTTTTTTGAATGAGTACAAAGATGATGATCTTTATCCATAACTGTTTTCAGTTACAACAGTTTTCTGAACAAATACAAAGATGTGCATTTCTACCTCGTAACTAATATTCTGCCTTTAACTTGATCATTCGTTTATATTCACGAATATGTTTTTCGAAGGTTTTTTGAATCAGGCTTTGTATATCGAGTCTTTGGCTCTTTTGATTTTGCTCGTAATACTTGACTCGTTGGGAAGATGGATCTTTCAGGCTTGAGCTTTTGACTTTCTGGTAGTCTTTGAGCTTTTGACTTTTTCGTAGTCTTCTTTACTTTAGCTTTTCCTTCCACTATACTGTATAGTCCCCCAAGTGTTTGAGCTTTGAAGAATGAAATCTCGAGCAATTGATTATTCCTTCCTTGTAGTCTTTTTCCTGAAAAGGAAAAACATACGGGACTCGAAGGTATATAATTTTTTAGACGATGACTACTTAACCCTTTCTAAAACGTCCATCAGAAAGTTGTAACCCTAGACTGAGAATTCAGTTACTTCCTCGTGTCTTTGCAGGTCTAATATAATCATCTGGTGATGGGTTAGCTTTTTGCCTATCATATAAAATGGTTAGTTTAATTTTAACTGTACAAAAATAAAATCGAACGTAGTGGTACCTGACCGGGGGTATTCCTTTTCCTTAGAAATAATATTTCTTCAAATGAACGACATTCCAGCTTGTTGGTAAGATCTTGTCGTCCATAGCCTCCATCTCATAAGCGCATTTCCCAGCAATGCCACGGACTTTGTAAGGTTTTACACCCCATATTTTTTATACGTGAAAGTGCGCCACAAATAAATTGATGAAAGCTAAAAAATGAGGTGTTATGTTATATCCTGTATTTCGTACGTAAAAGTTTCGTCTTTTGTTAATTGACGTAGACTCAGGGATGAGATTATCTTGAGATTAACGTATTTATGCTAATTATAACAAGTGATAAATAAGTATCATGATGGATAAAGGGTACACAAATTAAAGAAAACGAGCTTCGTTGAAGGTTGCCGATTTGGGATTAAATACGGGTCGAGCGATAATACTCGATAATTATGGACTAGTACCATACAAGGTACCATACGACCGTGATAGTATGATATATAAAGTATATTAAAAATAAGTAGAATTTTAAGTAATTTGAGATAATTTTTAAATTATACAGGTAATTGGTTAATTACCGGGTAACGTGACATTATCCAGTTAACTAACAAGTGGATAAAAATTAATAAAATATACACCCAAATAAGGTGGCAACTTAAAATGACTAAGAGTCATTTTAAGTATTAGGTGGCTTCCTAAGAATACTTAGAACTTTATAGGAAAAGATTTAGTCACAATCTGATTTCATTTTTCATTTAGAGAAAAGGAACCAAAGAAATTGACCAAAAATACTAAAAGAACCTATCCTTTCGTAGTTTGAATATTCAAGAATAGAAGCTCAATTTCTTCGACGAGCAGAAGCTTGAAAATTCGTTCAAACATTTCAACAAGCTGAAGCTTAATTCGTTCAAATAATTCAAGGAACAGAAGCGTATTTCTATCAAAATTTTGCGGTTATAAAAGAGTACGGTGCAATCTTCGCCAATAATATTATACAGAGTTTTTCCTACCCCAGGTATGTTAAGGCCATCCTTTCTTTCTTTTGACATGATCCATACGATGCAAACGAAACGAGAAAATGTACAACTTCCATAAATACTCTATTCGTAGAAATGCTAGAAATGTGTATATTCTTATTCTTCCATGTGTCATATTATTCTATCATCTGTTCATGGGTCTCAGAAATATGTAAGTTGATAAAATTTATTTCATGATATTAATCAGAGGCATAATGGCCTTATGACATACCGAGAGATTTTATTAACGTATTTCATATGCATTTACATATGCACAATGACCTATGACCATATGGTGTTATATATGCGTATATATATATATATATGTATGTATATGGGATATGGGAAAGGTTATGGTGTTATATATGCACCACCACCTGATCAGCTGGGTATACGTTGATGATTTGCCCACAGTGGCCGAGATGATATGATGGGATGCCCTCAGAGGCTGATGATGTTATGAAACATGTACCTATGCACGACATGACATTCATACGCATATGCATGACACTATAAGTATTTCATGATTTACAAAGTTTTCTAGACTTACAAGCTGAGTCATTTACTCTATATTTATTTCATGTAAACTATGTACTTATTTATATACCTTAAATACTCAGTACATTATTCGTACTGACGTCCCTTTTTCCTGGGGACGATGTGTTTCATGTCCGCAGGTCCCGATAGAAAGGTCAAGAGCCCTCCAAGTAGGCTATCAGCTCAGCGGAAGATGTTGGTGCGCCCCATTTGCTTCGGAGTTGCTTGTTTGGTTAGTATGATTTAGACGTGTATCGTTTGATATGGCAGGACACTGTCCCGACCTTTATGAAAATTACGTATTCTTAGAGGCTTGTAGACAGATGTCATGTACGTAAAAGATTGTATGGCCTTTTCAGCCTATGTTCGGTATACGAATAATTATTTTGGTCTTATAGGCCCGTATGTCTTATGTATAAGTTGGTATCACATGTTGTATTCTACTTGTCTCACGGCAGCCTTCCGGCTCGGTTATCTATGATAGTATGACATGAAAAGATACTTTATGTAGGTACTCGGTTGAGTAAGGTACCGGGTGCCCGTCGTGGCCCATCGGTTTGGGTCGTGACAAAAGTGGTATCAAAGCAGTTCTGTCCTAGGGAATCTACAAGTTGTTTCTAGTAGAGTCTTGCTTATGGGTGTGTCGTGCACCACACTTATAAGCAGGAGGTTACAAGGCATTTAGGAATATCACTATTTCTTCTTACTCTAGATCGTGTGGTAGAGCTCAGTTGTAAGAACTCAAATTCCTAAACTCTATCTTATTCATAATACGACGATGCCTACATCCAGAAAGATGCTTAGTAAGATATATAGTTATGGAAGAGTTGAGTCAAACAAACTCGATTTTTGCATCATACTTATGATGAATAAACGTAAGGTCTTCAGTAAATCATGTGTGTGTAAGCTCCTTGGTAAGGATTCATAAGGCAAGAATACTTATCCATTATTACGGTAAAAAGGAATAACATAATCGGAAGGAAGACACAAGTTTCAACAAGTAAAAGAAGTAAGGTGAAGAAGGGTACGAGGTACCCAGTTAATAAAGATTATCATTATTTACCATTCAGGAAGGGAGATATAAGCATTTTGAGTTACTTTCAACATTGACAGATGTATGTAAAATCGGTCATACCAATCTCAGTTATGCCCAATGGGAGCTAACCGACATAATTTAAGAGAAGGACGAGTTGTCAGTATCCGGCTGGGGATAGACTAATCCAAAATAATGGATGGATCGATAGAGTTAGTTGACATTTCGGAAGGATAGTGCAAACGTGGCAATGGATCTCCTTGTGAGACACCTCAATGGTGCACCCTAAAATAGTATAGCTAGAGATACTACAACATAAGCACTGGAAGACTGTAAAGGATAAATATTACCTTAGTGTGGCACCCATCCCCGGTAGAAAGAGAATATTAGGCAATTTAAGGAGCCAATGGATGGAGTAAGAGGGGATAAAAGTAAAAGAATGTTTTGTTCGAGCTTTTAGAATAAAGTGATAGACAGAATTGTTCGCAGGGAAAAAAGAAGAGAGCTAATGAAGCAGTATGAGTAAAATGTGGTACATGGATGACAACGGTAGATAAAAAAAATGATGATAGTATTACAGAGTATATAGTCAAGTGAAGGAAAAAACAAGAGGTGACAGGCCTTGAGGCAACAAAAGAGTATCGGTCATAACTTCACATCCTCATTTCGAGAAATACATTCGTGACTCTAACATGATTACCAGAAGGAAAAAGTTAGATCCCAGAGTAATAGAAATCAGTCTGGGCAGGTGAACAAGATAAACCGAACATGAATTAGGAATTGAGTGATTTGACAATAGTCAGCATCATGAAAATTTGAGATTGCGTTTCGGCGATAATATAATGGACAACAGAAGAAGATTCATGAGAAATTTAGAAAATGGTCATTCAGGAAGACGCTTCCCTAAAGTAAGAAATGTGAGCAAAGTTAAGCTTAAGGGACTGCACGTGCCAATTACACTAAGTATCACCATCGCGAGTAAGGAATTTTGTTATCCTTGGTATAGAAGGATTATTGCAAGGAGAGTAAGGGTCACCAATAATGTGAAAGGACGACAAAGATGAAGAGGTAAAACATCTATAGGTAAGTCGTCGTAGCCTCAACTCTTAGTACTCCCCTAAAGGGGGGAATATGGAGTGATGTGGCATTAATCAGAATTAAGTGGTTCTAGTAATTATGGAATGGTAAGGGAAGAATGCCATAAAAATGAAAAAAAGGGATGAGATTGCACTTATTCAAAGCCTACATATATGCCACGATTCCGGAACATTATGCAAAAACAACGTCAAGGAAAGGAAGTTAGGTGTCCCTATCCAAGATGTTATTGATAGATAAGGAGCCTATGTGAGATGTAATTCAAGACAAAGGGAAATAACCAAGAAAGATTACGCGGAATATTGATATGAGAATGGGCCAACGAGTAGTTAGTAATTGATTCAGGAAGAACCTAGTTATGGCTAAACAGGAGTTTACAAACGAGTTAGCAGATCGTGCAAGATAAACAAAGTAAACTCAATATGGGGAATTCAGCCTCGGAGTTATGACATCGTGATCTTTGAGATATATCCATATAGGAGTTGGGGAAGTTAAAAGGTACCGTATGAGTGTTACAGAAATAAAAGGGAGTGCCACTATGAAGACAGACAAAATATTAGTTCAGAAGCAACCCTACAAGCACAAGAGTGTGGAGGTAAGCAACTACGGATAATTATAGGCAAGGAAGGACATTAAAAGGTCCGTCGAGTATACGAAGTAATAAGTTCGCAGCTTTATAAGAGTAAGAGGGTCCTCCCTAAGTACTGCAGTGGAAGACTAGCTGAGGAAATAAGGAAGAAGGCTTCAACCAAAGCACAGTGACCTAAAGAGGAAATGGTTGTGTGACAACAATCTCACTACAAAATTGTACGCACTCCAAAAGAAAGTGGCACCTACCATGGCTAATGAGCGGGAAGTAAAACCAAAAGTAATATTCGAGACCACATGAGTTGCGGAAAATAAAACTTAGGCATACGTGAGAACTTAGATAAGCTAAGTATGCATGCAAAAGAGGGCAAAAAAAAGACCAGGAAAAGCAATTGCTTACGTTTGAAGAAAGCTGAAATGGAACGAAAGGAATTATTCGATTAATGATCAACTGTAAAAGACTCCAGTATAAGTTAAAAGAAAGAATTAAGCCCAGGTCATAGACAAAGGATTGAATCATTAAAAGATTTTATCATGGTTTTCCATAGCGTCCATGAAAGGCTAAAGTGATAACTAAATGCCATAAGCCGCAAATAGGAAGATAACTTAAGCCTACATAAAGGATGATCATAAGGAAGAGGAAACTAAAGAGTTACATCAACTAAATAAATTAGGAGTCTGCTTATTGGACCCAAAAAGTTATAGACATCATAATTGAGGACATTGCAGAATCACAATTAATATCAGAGGTACAAGAGGAAACATAACGTATTTCATATGCATTTACATATGCACAATGACCTATGACCATATGGTGTTATATACGCGTATATATATATATATATATATATATATATATATGGGAAAGGTTATGGTATTATCTACGCACCACCACCTGATCAGCTGGTATACGTTGATGATTTGCCCACAGTGGTCGAGGTGATATGATGAGATTCCCTCAGAGGCTGATGATGTTATGAAACATGTACCTATGCACGACATGATATTCATACGCATATGCATGACACTATAAGTATTTCATGATTTACAAAGTTTTCTAGACTTACAAGTTGAGTCATTTACTCTATATTTCTTCCATGTCAGTTATGTACTTATTTATGTACCTTAAATACTCAGTACATTATTCGTACTGACTTCCCTTTTGCCCGGGGATGCTGCGTTTCATGCCCGCAGGTCCCGATAGAAAGGTCAAGAGCCCTCCAAGTAGGCTATCAGCTCAGCGGAAGATGTTGGTGCGCTTCATTTGCTTCGGAGTTGCTTGTTTGGTTAGTATGATTTAGACATGTATCGTTTGGTATGGCGGGATCCTGTCCCGACCTTTATGAAAATTACGTATTCTTAGAGGCTTGTAGACAAATGTCATGTACGTAAATGATTGTATGGCCTTTTCGGCCTATGTTCGGTATACGAATAATTATTTTGGTCTTATAGGCCCGTATGTCTTATGTATAAGTTGGTATTACATGTTATATTCTACTTGTCTCACGGTAGCCTTCAGGCTCGGTTATCTATGATAGTATGACATGAAAAGATACTTCATGTAGGTACTCGGTTGTGTAAGGTACCGGGTGCTCGTCGCGGCCCATCGGTTTGGGTCGTGACATAAGGTCCTTCCCAATTTGGATTTAGCTTTCCCGCACCAGCTTCTTTCGTGACTGGAAGACTTTTTTAAGAACGAAGTCCCCAATCTTAAAATATATGAGGTGAGCTTTTATGTTTTATATCGCTCTATGATTTGCTTTTGAGCTGCCATACGTATTAGCACAACTTCTCTTCTTTGCTCGAGCAAGTCCAAATTGGTTCTCAACTCATCGTTGTTTGTTTCTTCCGTTGCTGTTGTAAACCTTGTGCTTTGTTCGCCAATTTCCACCGGTATCAAAGCCTCTGATCCGTAAACAAGCGCGAATGGAGTTTCTCCCGTGGCTATTTTTGCATTCGTTCTGTAAGCCTATAATACCACAGGTAGCTCATTAGGCCAGTTTCCTTTGTCTTTCTCTAACCGTTTCTTTAGGTTGTTGATGATGACTTTGTTCGTTGACTCGGCTTGTCCATTAGACACGGGGTGATACGATGATCCGTTTGATTTTCCAACTTTCGAAGAATTCCGTGATTTGAGAGCCTATGAATTGCGGGCCATTGTCACATACGATCTTCTTCGATATTCCAAAGCGGCATATTATGTTTCGCCATATGAAGCTTTTCACTTCTTTTTCACGCACCTGTTTAAAAGCTTCTACCTCCACCAATTTTGTGAAATAGTCAGTTAACACGAGTAAGAACCGTACCTTTTATTTAGTTGGGGGGAAAGGTCCTACTATGTCCATGCTCTATTTCATAAATGTCCATGGTGATACCACTGGATGGAGTAACTCTGCCGGTCGATGCATGTTATTAGCAAACTGTTGGCCCTTGTCGCATTTAGATACGAAACTTTCAGCCTCTTCTTCCGTTTTGGGCCAATAGTACCCTACTCTAATTAGGGTTTTGACTAAAGATCTTGCTCCTGCGTGATTTCCACAGTGTCCTTCGTGGAATTCCTTCATCACGAACTATGTTTGACTGGGTCCAAGGCATTTTGCTAAGGGACCCCCGAACATTTTGCGGTATAGAGCATTACGAATGAGGCAGTACCGTGCAACTTTTCGGCGTAGTTCTTGATTGGCTTTTCTATCTTCAGGTACAGTACCATTCTGCAAAAAGTTTAAAATTTCGTTTCTCCAATCCCAGGTCAAATTGTTAAATGTTACCTCATTTTTGTCCTGGTCGATCGCTTAATGAAATAAGTGAATGACAATTGCATTGTCTTTGTTTGACACTTCTGCAACTGCTGCAAGGTTAGCTAATGCATCCGCTTCTGCATTTTCCTCCCTGGGTATTTGCACAATTTTCCATGATTGGAATTATCTTACCAGGTCTCGTGCCTTTTTAAGGTATTGTTGCATACGAGTCTCTCTTGCGATATAAGTCCACTGCATCTGGTTTACTACCAGTTGGGAGTCACTTTTGATCACGATTTGCTCGATTGAGAGTTCCTGTGCTAGTTCAAGTCCTGCAATGACACATTCGTACTCTGCTTCATTGTTAGTTATGGGATAGCATTTAATAGCTTGCCGCATCTTTTCACCCGTGGGTGATATTAAAACTACTCCCAGACCAAATCCTTTTACATTATAGGATCCATAAGTAAATATGACCCATATACCTAGATTAGCCCCGTTAAAGAGTTGTAATTATTTTTCTACTTCAGGAATTATGCTGGTATTAAAATCAGCAACAAAATCAGCTAAAATTTGAGACTTTATTGCAGTCCTAAGCTGATATATTATGTCATGCTCACTCAATTCTATTTCCCATTTAGCTAATCTTCCCGATAATTCTTGTTTATGCAGAATGTTTCTCAATGGGTATGAAGTCACATCAGTAATGAGATGACATTGAAAATATGGTCTTAATTTTCTAGCTGCCATAGTCAGAGCTAAAGCTAATTTTTTCAGATGTGGGTATCTTGTTTCAGCGTCTAACAAAGATTTGCTTACGTAATAAATTGAAGATTGTTTACTTTTGTCTTCCCTTACCAATACTGCACTTACGACAATTTCTGCTACGACAAGATAGACATACAACCTTTCTCATTCTTTTGGTTTTGACAGCAGCGGGGTTTTTGATAAATATGCCGTCAGATCTTTGAGAGCCTGTTACATTCCTCAGTCCATTCGAACTGATTCTGTTTTTTAAGAACTGAAAAGAATTTAAAACTTTTTTTCGAAGACTTGGATATAAATCTCCCCAAGGCTGCAATCCTTCCTGTTAATCTTTGCAGTTCTTTTTTGCTTGTAAGTATATTGGGTATTTCGTCAATAGCTTTAATTTGAGCATGATTTACTTCTATTACTCTATTTGACACAAGGAAACCCAAAAACTTACCTGATTCTACGCCAAAGGCACATTTTTCTGGATTCAGTTTCATATTATACCTGCGTAAAATATCTAAGGTAATTGAAAGATGCTGGAAATGATCTTCCGTTTGTGTTGATTTTACCAGCATGTAATCTATGTAAACCTCCATCGTCTTTCCTAGATTTTCCTGGAACATCTTGGTCACTAGCCTTTGATATGTGGCTCCAGCATTTTTCAGGCCAAAATGCATGACTTTGTAGCAATAAGTCCCCTGTTTGTAATAAAGGAAGTTTTTTCCTCGTCTGAGGGATCCATTTTTATCTGATTATAACCAGAGTACGCATCTAGAAAGCTTAACAATTGATGACCTGCAGTGGCATCAATCATTTAATCTATGTGTGGAAATAGAAATGAATCTTTAGGGCATGCTTTATTTAAATCTGTGTAATCTACGCATACTTTCCATTTACCATTCTTTTTGGGTACCACTACAGTATTGGCTAACCAATTAGGGTATTTTACCTCACGTATTGAACCGATTTTCAAGAGTTTCTATACCTCTTCGTCTATCACTTGGTTCTTGAATGGTCCTTACTTTCTTTTCTTTTACTTAACAGGTATGAAGGATGGATCATCATTTAGCTTATGAGTCATCACTTTCGGTGGGATACCTATCATATCTGAATGAGACCAAGCAAAGCAATTTGCGTTAGCTTTTAAATAATCAACTAACTCACCTCTTTTGCTGGGACTTAGCCTCGTGCCTATGTGGACTTTTTGTTCAAGCTCCCGTTCAAACAATGGAACATCTTCGAGCTCTTCCGTAGTTGTTTTGATATATTCATCCTCTTCTGGTTCCTGAATGACATCAGGTCTATCCATGTCCGTATGTTTTGATATTTCTTCCGAGGTGACCCGGTTCACCTTCTCGTGACTATCATCTGTCGTACCTGTTTGAACAATAATTTCTTCGGTTCCTGTTTGTGCAACCGTACCTGCTTGAGTGGCTTTCTTATCTTTTGATTATTCCGCTTCTTTGTTATAATGTACCACATAATTTATACTCCTTGATGTTTGATGATCGCCTTGAATCTGTTGAATTCCCCATTCGGAAGGGAATTTGATTACCTGGGGTAGAGTAGATGATGTTTTATACGTTAATGTCACACAAGAGGGGCGTGTGATTTGTGTGGTGTCCAATTTTTGAGTGTTGTCTTTATAGAAGAACCTGGTTCTTATTGGTGTTCCAACTTCTACTGTTTGTGGAAAAGTAATTGCAGAATTAAAGAACACAACAATTTTACGTGGAAAACACCTGGCTCAAAAGGTGAACAAACCACGACCTACTTCTCAGTAGGATTTTCCCAAACTCTTCACTATGACAATGAGCCAAACAACATTTATAAAATAAACTCTTTTGTAAACCTAAGGACTAACTCTAATCCCTTTGTAGCAAACTAGCCTCTAGATAATTGCGACAACTTCAAGTTAAGTCTAACTTGAACAGTGTGTACCTATTACAATTGCTCGTAATAAAGTTGAAAGATACAATATTTAATCTCCTACTACAAACCAACTAGACTCAAAAATAACATATGTAACTAGTTCTTCTAGCTGGTTCACGTAGCTTTTGTATCGCACAAGGAATCTGCTTGCAAAATTGCTTTGGTAATTTTTCTTTCAGTTCTTGTTTCACTTCTACCTTTGTGTGATACGATCTTCAGCAGGAATGCTTCAACACTTTATAGAGTCAGTTCTTGAGATATGTTGTTCAATTCTATTGCAACTCTTCCTTGGTGGAAGAGTTTGTATTTATCTCAACTTCCTCCTTTTGTTTCTGTCCTTGCTGAACTCGAAAACAGAACTAAAACAGTCACTACCATGAGCAAAACAAAAAACAGAAACAGAACAGATCCCAAACTGGGCATTGAAGTTTTTTTGGTGGCACTGGACTCTTAAGGCTGGGAATGGGCAAATGAGGTTGAGGTCTTGGCTTGAAGGAGTGAAAGCATTTGTTGAAGAACGCCTTCATTCTTCTTCTTCTCTTTGGCTAATTCAACTCTGAGAGCATCCCGCTCCGCTTCAACCTCAATAAGGCGAGATTTCAATCAAAGGATCTCAACATCCTTTATCTCACCTTCCTGCACCAATGACCTGACCTTGCTATTTACAGGCTCCTTCCTAGATAAACCAGCTTCATCCTCCGAATCATTTACATTGTAGTCACAGGTCAGCAGAATATTCTTCCCAAAGAAATCCTTAGCAGTAGCCATCTCAGCTTTCTTCACAGGAACCTCAAAATTGGCAAGCACAACAGTCAGAATAAATCCATAGGGTATGGCGTGTGCCTTGGCCCCATTCACAACTCTGTCCAAGAGCTGGATGATGAAAGCTGGCCAATTTATCTGCTTACCCCTATACAAGCATTCCATAAGTGTTAAGTCCATGTAGCTGGCAATGTGCCTACGCTCTTGTCTTGGTAACATGAACTTGATCACAACCTCGAAGAACAACTTGTGTTGGGGCTTCATTTAACTCTTATACACTGGCCTGGGCTCAAGTCCCTCCTGATTTTCACAGAAAAATCTGGTAATATTCAGAGCAGAGGACATCCCGTCGAGACTAGGCCATCTTTGCTTTGTGAAATCATCATAGCCCTCAGCAGGGATTTGCAGTATCTCTCCCAGCTTCTTCGCATCAAACGTTATTTGAACCCCTTAAACTGTGGAAGTTACCCTGCCATCTTTGACACTTGCGTTGGCCATAAACTCTACCAACTCATTCCTTGCCAGCCTGCCTTCAAGATGAAGAACCATGTTCTTCCACCCTTGCACCTCCAGGGTATTCATCAGAAAGATCATCCCTGATCCTAAAGATCTCTCACCAGTTTTCCCTTAAGAATAGTACGCTTGTCAAACATGGTGAATTTATCAGATTGCTCACCAGACACCTCCTCCTCTCCTCCACTCCATTCCTCTTCTTCAACAATCTTGACTTTCTTGGACTTAGACCTGGTCCTTTTTGCAGTGGTTGAGGGTGTGGCAGACACAGATGTTGACTTCTTGGAAGAAGCCTTAGACTTCTTGGGTTTAGGTGTCTCTACCACAACTGGATCAGGATGCTCCTCATGATGAACCAGGTCCATCGTATCATCATCAACAGTAACAACCTCAATAGGCTCTCCAACCTTTGCCTTTCCCTTGTGAGCCTTCTTCTTCTTGCTCTCTCTCAGAGCCCTTTCCAACTCTTCTTCTCCTTGTCGAACAACACTTCTAGTAGCACGAACCTTTGGGGCAGGAGCATCAACAGATATTGGAGCTTTCCTTTTCCTTGGTGGAGCAGGGGTAATGACCTTTTTAGACTTTGGAGTTCTTCTCTTTTTGGGATTATAGGACTTTCTGAACTGCCTTAGCATCTCTGCCAACGTCACCTCAATAGATGAACCAGGTTCATCTACTGACGTTTGAAGGCTCTCCAGACCTGTTGCTGTCTCCCCAGAAACGCTTCCCCCTAAATCTGTGACTCCTTCTTCATCAATCATAGGAGTGGGGCCACAAATATCCAAAGTGGCACCGTCCTCCCCAGATCCCCTTACAGAGCTCCCTTCTTCCTCTCTCTCATGATTTTTATTTTTCCCTAGTTTTCTCTGCCTATCCGGCATTTCTACATCAACAATTGACCCAACCAAAACAAATCTGTTTTCAGAAGTAGTAGTTGTAGACCCAACTTCAAGATTACCTTGTTTAGTGTTAGATGAACCAGGTGTTTCATCCTCATTGGCAGATTTGAAAGACTCACTAGAGGATTGAGAGTCTTGGACCTTGTCAACTTGAAGTATCTCCTCTAAAAATCTGGCACGAGACCTAGAAGCCACTGATTTTCTGGCCAAAACTTTCACTCTACGTGCCCTGGGGGCTGGAGTAGGGGTAGGTGTAGGTTCAGGAGTAGGTTCAAGAATTGTAGGGTTTTGGGGGGTTGAAGATCTGGCTGGAGAATGTGAACTGTATACTGATAGAGAATTAGAACTAGAATCACCGTCCTCATAAGCATGGGTGGAGAAGGAAGATGAAACAACTGGTTGTGAAGACATTTTTATGAAGAATTTGGAAGAGATGAAAGTTGATCAGTTTTGGTTTGAGAGGAAAGATGAACTAGGTTCGACGGTTATGTTATGAAGAGGGGAGGTAATGATGGCCTTTTAAAGATGTGGCTATTAAGTGTACAACGGCCAGAATATTTAATCAAGTGGGAGTCTAATTGATGTAGGAGTGTCATTGATTAGACGGTTATAAACCCCTAAATCTAGGCGACTTAAGATACGATGGGACTCCTTGAAACTGGTTCATTTTAGGATAAGTACTGAGAATTTGAATGAACCAAATATAGACAGAGTCCTACTCATGTGTGACTATAATTAATTCAAGAAGTGTATGGAGATGAGCACGTACCTTGTCAGTCAGATGAACCAACATCGATGAACCAGGTTCATCGTGTTATAGTTGTTAATATGCCTCAATTTACAAAGATAGAAAAACATCATTAGCAACCAGGGAATCATATTAATACATAGCAAGAGAGTATGGCAATAAAGTCATGATACTGAGCAATGATTAGTCTGGTTAATTATCTATTTTAGTGTTTCTAGCCAAAAACTTTTTCAATTAGGTGATCTTAATCATCCCTAATTCAAGTCGATTTTTCTCAAAATGCTCCCTACTTAGTGCTTTATTAAAGATGTCTGCAATTTGCTTGTCAGTAACACAAAATTCAATTGAGATCATTCCTTTTCATAGTTATCCCTTAGGAAACAGAGTCTAACATCTATGTGCTTAGTTATTTTATGATGAACCGGGTTCTTTGTCATACTAATTGCACTAATGTTGTCACAGAAAATAGGAATGCATCCAACATCTATACCAAAGTCTATGAGTTGTTGCTTGATCCATAGCAACCGGGCACAACATGAGGTCGCACCACATATTCAGCCTCAGCAGTAGACAAGGCTACTGAGTCTTGTTTCTTGGTGGGCCAAGACACAAGGCAAGAGCCCAAAACGTGAGCCATGCCTGAAGTACTTTTCCTGTCAATCACGAAACCTGCATAATCTGCATCAGCATATCCTACAAGGTCGAAATTACTACCTTTAGGATACCAAATGCATAAATCAGTAGTGCCTTTCAGATATCTCAGAATTCTCTTCACTGTAGTTAGATGGGACTCCTTTGGGTTTGCCTGAAACCTAGCACATAGTCCTACACTCAACACAATACTATTCGACTGTACGGCTATTGTGATTGCAAGAGAAAGGAGGGATGGCGCCTTCCTTTACCATCTGGCGGTTGAAAACAAAAGTGCTTCCAGGTCGACGGCTGTTAGGCTCATCCAAGGCGTATTTATGGAAGTAGCAGGTCTGCTAGCAGTGAGATAAAATAAAGACCTAATCATCCCTTTGTATAGCTTCTGATCAACGGATGAACCAGATGCATCCATATCTAATTTTGTGGCTGTTGCTATGGGGGTGTCAATTTCCTTTGAGTCTTCCACTTTAAATCTTTTGAGTAATTCCTTCACATATTTTTGTTGATGAATCATTGTTCCATTTGAGTTTTGCTTGATTTGCAAGCCTAAGAAGAAGTTTAGCTCACCCATCATACTTATCTCAAACTCACTCCCCATAAGTTTAGCAAATTCCTTACTCAATTTTTCAGTGGTTGCACCAAATATGATATCATCCACATATATTTGCACAACCAGGAGATCCTTACCCTTTTCCTTTAAGAACAAGGTACTGTCTATTTTTCCTCGTTTGTATCCATGTTCTAGCAGGAATTTTGATAGTCACTCGTACCATGCCCTTGGTGCTTGTTTGAGACCATACAGAGCCTTGTCAAGTTTGTATACATGGTCAGGTGACTCCTTGCTTTCAAAACCTAGAGGTTGTTTGACGAATACTTCTTCCTTCAGATAGCCATTGAGGAAAGCACTCTTAACATCCATCTGATGGAGAGTGAATTCCATGTGTGCAGCACATGCTATAAGAAGTCTGATTGCCTCCAGTCTTGACACAGGGGAAAAGGTCTCATCATAGTCAATTCCCTCTTCTTGACTATATCCTTGGACAACCAGTCTAGCCTTGTTTCTTGTAACAGTTCCATCCTCATCGAGCTTGTTCCTGAAGACCCACTTTGTGTCAATCACTGATCTGTCTAGTGGTATGGGTACCAAGTGCTATACTTGACTTCTTTCAAATTGATTTAGCTCTTCTTGCATGACATTTACCCAGTCAGCATCTTATAGAGCTTCACCAATGTTTTTTGGTTCAATCAAGGATAGAAAGGCATCAAACGCACACAAATTTTTCAAAGAGGATCTTGTTTTGATTATAGATGTCAAGTCTGTTATGATGTTCTCAAGAGGGTGAGAACTCTGATATCTGTCTGGTTTGAGCACCAACTGTTCACTTCTAGATAGTTCCATGGTGTCTTGTTGTTGTGGAACAGGATCAGGGCCAAGGTTCACATGTTGAGTTCCCCCTGTCATGTTGCTTGGGGTAGTTGGACCTGGTCCATCACCTGTTCCATCTTCCATATTTGCTTCAATGTGTTCACTGCTTCTCACCAGTTTAAGCTCATCATCTTCTGGTTCCTGTCTCTCAGAAAGAGTGTTAGTTTTATCAAAGACAACACGCATACTCTCTTATACACACATAGTGCTTTTATTATACACTTTATAAGCTTTGCTATGTGATGAATATCCCAAGAATACTCCCTCATCACTTCTGGGATCAAATTTACCTAGGGAATCTTTTCCATTATTGTGCACAAAGAACTTGCATCTGAAAGCCCTAAGGTGGGATATGTTGGGCTTTCTCCCTTTAAGTAATTCATAAGGAGTTTTCTCTACCAGTGGCCTGGTCATGCATCTATTTATTATGTAGCATGCAGTGTTTATTGCTTCTGCCCAGAAGCTGTGGGGTAGTTTGCTAGAAAGAAGCATGGTTCTTGCCATGTCTTCAAGGGTTCTATTCTTTCTTTCAACAACCCCATTTTGTTGTGGGGTTCTAGGGGCAGAAAAATTGTGATTGATACCATGCTCATCATAGAACTCAGCAAACTTTGCATTCTCAAATTCAGTACCATGATCAGATCTTATGGATGCTAGTTGATTTCCTAAATGTTTTTGAGTTTTTCTAACAAATAAAGTGAACATATCAAATCCTTCATCTTTAGATGTCATAAATAAGGTCCAAGTGAACCTTCAGTAGTCATCAACTAGCACCATAACATATTTCTTACCACCTCTGCTCAGAGTTCTCATAGGACCACA